>QNUK01000043.1:2754273-2941773 GCA_013621035.1 Clarias magur | reverse complement strand
TTTGCTGTTTCACTTGCAGGGCTTACAGCCAATCTCTATTTTAATCTAATCCATACTGCAGAAAGATTCCGTCTCTGCAGTTTCGCCTGACTTAAAGGCAGATGGTGCTCGAGTCGGGATACGGCAGTATATAAAACTTTAGAGCCGACAGCAACACGTTATCTCCGCATCTGCCAAGTAGATGATGATTATTATTATTTAGATTTTTTCAGATCGTTCTACTTAAGATATATATATATATAGACGTTATAAACATGGCAGGATAAAACAATCAGGTTCGTTGACACGGCTATGAAAGAACTGCATTTTCCTTTCGCTCAGGGCACCGAATGGGTAATGAGCCATGTCACACTTAGTACCGAACTAAAAACCATGCAGGATATAAACCTTTCACAAGGACAGGCTGTGCTGGAGATAGCTGGCATGCCTGACTCTTCTACGCCAATATGTGATGATTTGATCCACACAAAAGGTTGGGAAATAAGAGGGCTTAAAAATCATATTTAAAGCAGATCTGGAACTGAAGTGGAATCACCTGGAATCTTGTCAAACCTGTGTAGGATTTCTTAAAAAATAGGTTTACCAGAACAAACCAAATAAATTGCAAGTGAAAAACGTCTTGTTCTATTGGCAGATCTTTTGCTTGTTTTTAGGAATTTATTTCTTGAAAGAAGCAAAATTACCTGCCAATAAAACAAGTCGTTTTTCACTTGCAAAAACAGTCATGTCATTTTGTGCTAGTGTAGCAACAATGTACTGATCATACGCTGCAAGAAATGACATTTCCACAAGCGAAACAGTCTCGAATCTAGCCGAATCTATCTGTAATTTCTTCAAATATGTTTACCACAAAGAAATATAAGATTAATAATCATTTCTAGTTAAAAGTTACTACAACTGAAAGTGAAAAAAGGCTCGCTCTTTTGGCGGATCATTTCTCTTCTTTCAAGAAATACATTCCTAAAAACTAGCAATTTGTTTCCGTAATTTCTGACTAGGGATTTGTTTATAATCTCATATTTGGCTTGCTGTAATCTTATTTTAAGAATATCTACCTGCAAGAATATTTCACTTGCTAAGATGCCAAGACGTATTGCAGTGCATCAGTGCGCCTATTTCCTGAGAGAAAACATTTAGTCAGTGTTTTCGTAAGGAGTCTCCAGCGTCAATGTTTTTTTAAACCGGATATAAAGCTGTGAACATCTTCGGAATAAAGAAGTTCACATCTTCATAGTTCCTCTGCAACAAGATAACTGCGATTTATTAATGTTAAGACGGAGAAAGAAATGGATGTTGTTCAGAGAACATCTATTCATAGCTGGTGTAATGTGCAGGATGATAGAAACGTCAAGTTGAACATTAAAAGTAACTAACGGAAGAGAAAAGCGCATCAGGAGCCGTTGTTAAAAGAACAGTGACCGCTGTGGTATAGGAGGAATAAAAAACTACACGCCACATTAGTAGTGGAAAATAATCAAGGGTTGGGTATTTTCCGAAGATAAATGTAGGAATGTTTAGCTTGGTGGCAATACAACACACACACACACTTTATATGTTTAAAATATATATATTTTTACTTTTTCTTTTTTTTAAGATAAAGTGCAGGTTAATTTATTTTATTTTTACTTTATATTTTGTATATATTATTTTTATGTATTTTGGGAATGATAAATTATATATATATATATATATATATATATATATATATATATATATATATATATATATATACACATTTTCAGGTTAATTTATTTTATTTTACTTTATATTTTGTATATTTATTTTTATGTATTTTGGCTGAGGAAAAATAAAAAAAATAAAAATAAATATATATATATACATTCCCAAAAATACATAATATATAATATAAAATAAATTAACCAGAAAAAAAAATATATATATACATAATTTTTCATTCCCAGCCAAATACATAAAAATAATATTATATATACATATATATATACACATATATATATATATATATATATATATATATATATATATATATATATATATATATACATATATATATATATATATATATATACATATATATATATATATACATATATATATATATATACATATATATATATAAACTGAGTGTGTGTGTGTGTGTGTGTGTGTGTGTGTATAAAGTTAACTGTAAAGCATCTCCCAGCTTCTCTGTGGCATATTTGTTGAGTAAATGCAGTCCATCATCCTTGTCTTTCCAACATTCTACATTAGGGCTTACGCTCTCAGTTTAAAGACCTTGCAATATTTCTGTATTATTAAATAAGCTTTTGAATGGTTGATGGCTGTGCGATCTGAGAAAGCGCCTCTGTTTTTCGACATTTTTATCCAGCCATCATTTGATGTGTGCGTTATCAGTTGAGGCAACTATAAAAAGGTTATGCTTATACAGTACTACAGTCAGCTGACACCGATACAGAACCATAACACAACACTGAAACTCTATTTATGACTGCAAATGCAATATGGTACAAGGATCTGTTATTTCCATAAACCTGGCTTTTTACTTTGCTACTGAACTGCGGATGGAAGAAATGGATTACTTGCTAAAAACATGTGAATAATAAAAAATAAAAAAATATATAATAAGTCAGAGTGCCAGACACGATGCAAGACACCCAAGAAAATCTGTTACATTTCTCTAAAGACTGATGAAGACTGCAAGACTGATGAAGATCCACATAAGAAGTTAAATCTGGCATTGTGTCTCGGACGTCCCCCGCTTAATTCCCTACGGATGCTTTTTCCACGGTGCGTCAAAGCGCTGTTGATATTTTGCCTCTTTTTTTTTTTTTAAATACACCCCCCCCCCCTCCCCACTCACGACGCACACTACTTTAATGATTTGTTTACTTCTAATTACACCCATATGTCTGAGGAAGGAATGTTTTTAATTAAAAGAAACCAGCAGTCAGGACGCGTCAGTACGTTCATCCACATTCAAAGATCAACCTCCTCATCTCCGCGCGTTCGCAAAATGAGATTCCGCCCAATTACACTCTGCTCTTCTTCCTGGTGAACGTGCACTAATGCGATTTGTGATAAGTTGCTGTTCTCCCAGAGTGGCACGAGGATCGTCCCCCAGATGTTAAAGCGGGAAGAAAAAACGCTGCCAATGACATCCGCAAACGAACTGTGACCCAGATCAGTCTCGGTCTATATTTCGCCAGCTGATATCCTGGTTCCAAACAGGTGCCGTGTTCTCATCTCCAGGTACGGCAAAAAATATTAAACGCTGAATCTGACATGTTTACGTCCCACTAAAAACAAGAAATACGGATATTACCGAATATGAACAAAGTGCTCTTGGAATGAACAGACAATGTGCTTTTACGAATAAGATGCATACTGTTCGAGCATCAGAAACATTCAAAGGGCATGTGGTTGAGACTAAAGGCACACGCTGAAGCCTGGATCCCCCAAATGCTTAAAAAAAAAGAAAAAGATATTCACATTAACATTCATTATTCATCCTTCATGGTCAGAATCTTGGTGGTTTAAATTAGCATATTATCGTGAATGTTTTTTCACTAAATTTACTAGAATGACTTGCAGGTAGTTAAAAAACAAAACAACAACCATGAGGTAGGAAAAAAAAAAAAAAAAAACGAGACCTTTTACCCACTGGTGTGATGGAGCCGAGGTCGAGGAACTGTTGAAGGCATTTCAAGACGGGTAAAACAAAAACTATTTTTAAGCCTCAGCCTACTTTCAATACTAGACTAGACTTTTAGGAACTAAAGAGGACCAGTGTTTAATTTTTACCGAATGCATTGAGCAAGTACTATTTGCATATTATTAATGCTGTTGTTGACTTTCTTTAAACAGCTTTTCTTTAAGAGCTGCAACTCACCGAGGCATCGAATGCGACGGTTGGTTTTTACTGAACTTCAAACACCATGAAGACACGTTTCCGTAGGTCCAGGTCCTTCGCTTTGAACCTTTTTTTTTTTTTTTTTTAAGATTTCAAAATGTTTGTCTCTGGAACAGTCCATGCTCAGACTGACCAACAATCTGGAAATCAGAAAATTCTTTGGAATTCAAAAGCATGTGAGCAGCAATGCACAATCAATCAATCAATCACCTTTCTTTTTGTAGTTTCAAAAGCAAAAAGCTTTTTGAAGGTTCAAAGGTCAAGGTTTGGTTATTAGAAGAATGCAGAAAGGATTATTCATTTTCGGTTCCGGTTCTAAATAAACACTTGCCTGACCGGAGACAACCCAATCAGTCCCCAGGAAAGACCGTCGTATAACGACCTTTCTCGGACCCGAGTCATTACCTTGCTTCAAACCTCTTCTACTCTCATCGATCTGGCCCAATTCAAGTTTCCAGAATTCTATTACTCTCCATAATTTCTTGTCCTTCGCATTAGATCGGTGCCCGGCTGTGTCCCAATGCCACAGTATTCTCTATAGACTATAAAGTGTACCTTTATTACACCACTGGGTCACCTCAAACTCTAAAGTAACCCAAACCCAAAATGCGGGAAGCTTCCAAATCCCTCAAGAAAAGCTCTAAAAACACTCATCCTTTGACAACTCTCCAATGTTCCACCCAAAAGAACGAGAAAGAGAAGAGATCGATTAAGTGCATTAATTGATAAACGCTGAGGACGGACTGTCTCCGAGTCAATGGTCTGTTTGGGTCTGATTAGTCGTGAGTGAGGGGTATTGATGAGATGGTGTTTTACGTTTTCTTGCACTTCTTTGTGAGATTCCGTCACTCATCCGGGATCAAAAACATTCACCTTTTGCGTGTTTGTCAATTTATTCGCAGGAACAACCGAGTCTTTTAGCGATTTCAGTTCGTCAACACTGACTGGACATCAATCAAAGAGCCATTACTTTCGCACTTCGGTTTTGGCAACGGACCAGAGCCGAGCTTTCTTTAAAGGTTACAGTCAAAGTTCTTAACTACCTGCTCCAGACTGACAGAGAGGATTTGGGGCCTGCTAATAGTTGGGCACCTGCTCAAGATCAACCACAATGTTTTAGTACCTGGCTCAACAGAGGATTTGCTACCTGTTCAAACCAACAAGGTTTTGGGACTCGCTCCATAACAACTTAAAGGTTTGGGCACTTGGGCAAAAGTGCAAAAGTACTGCACAGTCCCAAGTGCTGTAGGCGTCAATTTGTAGGCTTGGTGTTACCTCGAGTAGGTAAGAAATCTTGGTGTTGATCTGAAGTATATTTGAGAACATGCAACTGGTACCTCAGGGTTGGTCTTGAGCAGGTAATCAAACATTTTTCGCAGATTCCGAACCTTGGCACTGGTAATCAAAATCTTGACTTCGTTGGCACCAAACCTTTCAGAAAATCTTGTAGTTGCTTTTACGCAAGTGCAAAAACTTTTAAAGTTGTTATGGAGCGAGTCACAAAACCTTGTTGGTTTGAACAGCCCAGCTCAGGCTTTTGTTACTGCCTTAAGACCAACATTTTATTCCCACCTCAAGACCATCACCAAGGTTTCAGGTCTGGTTTTCTGATCAAACCCATTACCAAGGCTTACTGTCTTAAAGCCAATTGCCAAGGTTTGTTATCGGCTCAAAATATCCAGACCTGCTCAAGACCTGCTCTACACCAAGGCTTTTATACACGTTAAAAATGTTACTCAAGATCAACACCAATGGTTTTTTTTTTTTCTTTTTTACTGACTTACTAAAAGTAATCTTGATACCTGCACAAGTCCAATAGCTGGAATTTGGTAACCTGCCCTAGATATTATTACTGGCTTAAGATCAACATCGAGATTTCAATACCCACTCGAGGCTGGCACAGAAAGGATCTTGGTCTGGACGGAGCTGAGCAATGCTGATGGATCAGATAAGATGACATCATTGCATGCTGTAACAATGATGCACTCGCTTCACATTGATCACCGGGTTTTCCACTGATCTCTCAACGCTCCGTGTTCCGGTTTAACATGCAGTAAACACCACAGTGAAATGCACGCCCAGTGGGAAGGTCCTGAGAAACGGCTTTTGCAGCTTTCACAGTACACCTAATCGTATCGCGCTTTATACGTAAACAGAACTTTAGCTACACCCTTTACCAGATTTTCTTCAATTTTAAGTACATTTAAAGACTTGTCTGTGTCGCTGTAAATTACTGTGATACTTTACATCTAAACCAGGTTCAACCTGACAGATTTTATCGTTGACGCTCTCTTCCTTCATCCGGTGGAGTGCCATATTGATTTTTTATTTTTTCGCCCTTGTATCGAATGCTTCTTCACTTTTCTGTTGTTGTGCTTGGTCTGCGCATAATGCAGAAAATTCATATCGAGGCATTTTTCCTGGCCTGTCGAAAAGAATTTGCTTCCACACACAAAGGACGCAGAGAAACCTGTTTCACGGGCGAGGCTCATCCTGGTATAGTCCTGAACTCCAATCCTAAACAAATCCTGGCCTACATCACAAGTGCGAAGGAAAATACTAAAATGATTTTGTTTTTATCCGAGCTCGCGTTGCGTCAATGAATGCATCGTGGGTCATCTGTCTTTGTTTGAGAAATTCCGTTTGCAGTTATACTTTACACTGCGAAAAAATCTTAGAATCAAATTCAAGAATATTTCACTTGCAAATATGCGTTTTTTTTTTTTTTGGTTGTTTTTTTTGCAGTGTACCCTTTTTGTCTGTTTCTTTTATTAATTTATGTTCATGTTCACTACTTTTGTATTCCTTTCATTTTGTAGTTTCAGTTTGTAAGATAACTTTAACGTTAATCTCTAGACGTAACTCTTTGAAGAATAACTTTTATAATTATAATAATAATAATAATGCCTTTATTTGTCACATATACATTACAGCACAGTGAAATTCCTTCTTCGCATATCCCAGCGTACCTGGGGTCAGAGCGCAGGGTCAGCCATGGTACAGCGCCCCTGGAGCAGACAGGGTTAAGGGCCTTGCTCAAGGGCCCAACAATGGCAACCTGGCTGAGCTGGGAATCGAACCGCCGATCTTCCGATCAGTAACTCGGTGCCTTAGCCCTCTGAGCCACCACTGCCCTCATATGTAATTAGTACATATAAAAAATAATGAAAGAGAAACCGTGTCGATAATGAGATGGATTTACCATCACCAGCTTAACGTTTTTAAAAGTATTTTGTGCCTGTCCATTAAAGGGTTCGCTTTACCCATCAGGCACCATGATGGAACTGGCTCTCATCGAGACCTTCTCAGAAAACGAGACCAAAACCTAGTTCGTTTAGAGTCACCAAGCCTCAGAAATCACAAATTAAGCAACAGAAACGAGGCTTTACAAGAACGTAAGTAGCACACACATCTCAATTTCAACTGTTTCAAATGAGACCATTGCAGATTTTGGATTCGTCCAGCATTGTTTTATTGTAAAACAATGCTGGACGAATCCAAAATCTGCAATGATGGTCCATGGTCATTTGCTGATTTTTTATTTATTTCATTTTATTTAAAATGAAATAAATAAAAAATCAGCAAATGACCATGGAGTTAGAAGGGGTGTACAAACCTAACTGGTAGTATAAATCAAAGGGGCCGTTTTTAAAATAGTAACACCTTCTGACCAGTCAGAGTTGAGAATTCACCAGTACCATCATCTAACATTACTACATCCTTAATACCGGTATTATTATTATTAATACAGATCTGATTTTTTTTTTTTTTATTTATAAAAACTTTTTCAAACCCCCTGATTAGTGTTTGCACCTGTTCGCACAACTAAAATTGCTACTTAACAATGAAAGATCAAAAATAGTGTTTTACTGTTGCCATGGCGAAGTGTTCTCTAAGCAGAGTTTTTTTTTTTTTTTTTAGCGTTCATGAAAAGAGGCTCCAGCACCAGGACTTCCGGAACACTCATCCGGCTGTATCCTGCGCTCCTCGTGCACATCATCAGCAATGAACACTGCGCATTTACACACGGCAATACCTGAGAAATTCAGGGAGGTTCAGTATTAGAGCACAATGTGAGATGGTGTCCACAACTGAACAATGATTTGTTTTGTTCCGTTCAACTCAAACGTACTGACATTTCTTTTCTGAGCGTATTAGTAATAGTTTTTTTAATTTGAGACGTTTTAACAGACACGCGTTCAGAGAACAGCGCATTTTTTGGAAACCAGATGTCGCCCCTCCAGTTTGGCTTAACGCACCTGATGCAAAGGTACGTTCAGACTCGCATGTGCCATCTAGTGGACAATACATCAGGTATACATAAAGCACCCGGGTCGAGTGTGTGAACAACGACACTCATGTTTTTCACGCTATTGCATCAAGTTTTAAATCAGGATTTACCTTAGGCATGCATTTACTGGCAAACAATCCAGCCGAGTAGTGTAACAGAGATTATATTAAGTGCTAGATTTATTTTCCTGTACATGTAGGAAAGCATACATGTATGTCCAAGTCCCCTAGTGTTTTAATAATTATTCTGTGCATTTTGTTGTATTTGCTTCCTAGATCTCATACGAATTAAATATATGGTCCAATTATCTGGGGATATTTCCAATCTAAAGTTTATAACCATAATAATTATTACCGCTAACTTAATTTGGAAATGTAAAAAAAAAAAAATAAATAAATAAAAAGCATCCTTTAACCCTCAAAACTCAAGCGATTGCAATCAGATAGAACCCGAGTTTTTATGGCCTTTTAAAACAAATCGATTTTACTCCGATCAGGAAACGTGAATGATGTCGACAATTTTTCGTTTCCATAGAAACAACTGAAAAGCATACAAATACGCGATCCTGGTATATATATTGGTATCGGCATTAAGAGAACTGCGTGTGGGTGTGGCTGTACGTGTGCGCATTATTCTGCAAGTGATCCTTAATAAATAGCAGCTTTTCAGCTTTTAATTCGTTCAGGGACGAGACACGGCGCGCTTTTGCTTCGGTTTGCTAAAAGATTTCGCTCCGAAAGCAAGATTTTCCACTACTGGGAGCGATTTTCACCTTTTTCACTTCCTTTACAGTCCTGGAAGTAACTGTCACTTTGTGAGCAGTGTTTCAGTCAGAAGGCTGTCGTTTGGCCACGCCGTGTATCTGTGTGTGTGTGTGTGTCCAGTGAGTAAAGAGGCCAGGTGGACTGAACACGGCCATTATGAATCCGAGATGCTAACAGAACATTAATTAAGACAAGAAGAACCTCCTGAGTCGTGATAACTGCATCTGCAGGGACCTGCACGCGCACACACACACACACCTTGTACATGCACAAACATACAAAAACACACACTTGCACAGTAGCACTGCTAAACCCTCCAAATGGGACCGCTTTGAATCGTGCTGCAAATCCATCTTCCACTTTCCCCTCGTTGCCATGGACACAGACCATTTCCCAGGGTGCACTTTGTTGTTTTTTTTTTTCCCCCGTCTCCCCCACCCTCGTGCATCCTTCTCTCTGTACACTCCTCTCTCCTAACCCCCTCCTCTCTCTCTCTCTCTCTCTCTCTGCCCTGGCTTGGCAAACTTGATGGCTAGAGACTAAAGAGCCCTGGGGGAATTGAACACAAAGCCAAGACAACATGGAGTAGAGGAAGAGATATACAGGTCAAAGACACCTCCCTGCCCCTCCCTCTCCCGCTGTCTCTCTCTCTCTCTCACACACACACACACACACACACCATCTCTTATGGCAACAGTGTGTAGTGATGTCCCCGGGGGGAGCAGCAAAGAGGCTTCAAAACACCCCCCAGCCAACACACACACACACACACACACACACACACACACACACACGTACACAAATCCACACTAGTCTGCCCCTCCAGTGCCTGACATCACGTCAACAACCAATCTTCAGCATCGCTCTCTTATCTGGAAGCTCATTTGATTATCTCCACTTTTAAACACAAGCGCTTGACAGAACAGTCAAGACGAAAGCAAATAAAATAATAATAATAATAATATTAATACAAAACAACGCATATGAGTGTACATTTCAAATAAGAGATCCTCACTGGTTCTGAGCGCCGGATGTCCTGAGCTGCGTTACTCGATTTCATAAACCTGAATGGACTCGTCCGGCGCTGAAGATGAATCATTCAGTACTTACAATCAATTAATTTATTTGTACAATAAAACCACAGACTAAACTAAACCTGTGTGTTTACACTTAGGCATTTGGCAGACTATCCAGATTATCCGGAGCTGCTGTTATCTAAAAATGCCTCGGAGTTTCCGTCACTGGATAGATTCCTTACACTGGGTTACTTGGTGACCATCGTTACTTTTGGGGGTAGAGGGCGAATAGTCAAGAAACAGATTCCGATAGTCGTCGCTCAAGGATTGCCAACTTCCTCCAACCGGGTGGCAGAACATTAACCGAAAGAAAAACAAACAAAGCCATGCTGTGAACACCCGAGAAATCTTCAGGAAGGAGTCTCCAGTTTCAGAGCTTCGTCCAAGTCCGAGGTTTTCTGACTTGGATCGGATGGATTCCAAGTAAACTCATGGCACTCATCGTGCCGTTCATTTATTGAATCTGTTGTGATATACAATACTGTTCAAAGAAGTCCTGAACAGAAGAAAGAAAAGAAAGAGTTAATCTAACCATCCATCCATCGAATGAAAGAAATTGGAACAAATGTTTTACTGCGACACGCTGCAAATCGTATCCTTAAGATACAATTTTTTAAAAATCGGATGTTTATGCAACAAAAAAAAGCAGCGACCTCATTTCCCCTCTCGTCTGTTCCAACCCCTCAGCATCAACAGTTCGGCATCAACAGTATACTAATCACCTGATCATCTGTCATCATCTGCACCGGTTTCTCACTGGTCCATGCCATAAACTAGATGGCTTAACAAACAAAAAGCATTCCTCTGAAACTGATCAGGAAAAAAAAAAAAAAACAAAAACTGAAAGTCTGGCTCTTTGGAAGCTCAAGGCTTTCGAACGATACAGTACTATAAGCAAGTGTCATTTACTGTACATGAGAAAGTAAAGCTGGACAAATCGGTACAGAATTCAGGTCACATGACAGCAGCGTCGCATCATTTCCTGTTTCCTGCGTTGCGTTTTATTCTTCATTTCTTCAGCTACTAGTGATGAATCGGTTTGATTTCCTCCCTTGATTCGAGTGCTGAATCGGATTTCATCCGTACACCGCGGTACCGCGGAGGTACTAAACGCTTTAACTTTACTCGTCACTAGGGTTCCGTCTTCACGCCTTCTTTCCCCTTTAGTACTGCACACTACGTGCATCTTTCATCTGGAAATTTGATTACACTTCACCATTCACAATTATTTCAATACGCGACTCGTCCTTCAGGTCCAATTCTGCTTTACTACTCTACTGTACATTCACGGCAGACGGTCTACATTTGCTTCACACTGCTTTAGCAACAGCACAAAGGGCCCTTCAGGGTGCCGCGGCAGTGACGGCTCGGGTACCGGTGCGTCCTCGGGGTGTGAACCCAGGCGCTCGTGAGGCGTCGTGCTGAAATCGCCACTTTCAAATTTCAACTCTAGTGGCACCAGAACAGAAGATGAGGGTTAAACGATTTCTCCATCTGGATAAATCCGTCCATCCGTCCCTCTCTCTCGCTCCCTCCTCCTGTGTTCAGGCTGCTCTCAGCTTGTGACCTGTCTGTTCCACAGATGAATGCGCCGTCACACTTCCCCGTTTTACTTCCTCGTTCCTTTTTTTCCGCCCCTATTCACGCGTCTGTCATCCGCGTGCGTATAAAGAAAGACCAGCAGGGCACGATGCGGTGAGCAACACGGCGCGGGTCGAATGTCACTACCCTCCTCCTCCTCCTCCACCCTGCACTCCTTCACCTCCCCGCCGCTTCCTATACCATCCCTCATTTCGGTAACCCTCGAAACGAGTGCGAGCGGGAAGCGAGAAACGGGTTATCCATTAAAATCTCTTTCTCTCGCGCTCTCGTTTTGCTTGATGTGCCACTAATTGTGGCGCGCGCTGGCTGTCGCGAGGTCACGGAAAGTCTGGGGATACGGCTTTAATATGCAAACAAATGTCGTTTTTCCGACGGGCGCGCGCGGGCCCGCGCTAATTATTCCATCAGCCCCAGATTTGCATCTTAATTAAAGATCTTTATCATGAGGAAAAGGAGGTATGGCGCTCGGGCTGCCGAGGGACGACGAGACAAAGGGAAAGTTTGCGAAACTCGAACAATCGTACGACAGCCTGCGACCGTGATGCCGCCTCGTGACGTTTCATCTCCGGATAACTTCATCCGACTGAGCGGGAGAGAGACGCGGCTGCTGACTGCTCGCTTTGGCTCGGTGTCGGAAACAGAAAACACACACTCGGACACTTTCCTCAGATTTCACTTCATTATAGAAGAGGAGGAAGGGGGGGGGGGGGATAAATAAATAAATAAATAAAATCGCTTCTTACAAAACGCTTCCAAGGCCACCGGATCCATCTGTGCGCCGAGACCTTCGACTGGTTAGGGAGTGCGAACATACACACACATTCTCACACATGTTTTTCCTCCCACAGATACAGCCCCTTACACATCACAGGTTTCTCATGTACGCGTTTATTTTTTTGTTTTCAAAATTCATCACTGGAAACACTATGGCCTCTCAGAGCCTCGCACCTCTGATCACCTCGGCCAATAAGGTTATCGATTAGAGTTTCTCTTTTACGTAATTCATGAAACAAAAAGGTCTGATAGTAGGGTCATGTGACCTGACGACCGTTGTAAGTCTGCTAGAACCAGATGGGTGTTTCGTTGTATGATTGTTAACAAAACCAACAAAGAAAGAAAAGGCCTGAAATGAATCGCAAGTTTAACAGAAATATATTTTATCGGCGGAAGGTTCAGGAATAAATATTGCTCTATGGAACATATTATAAGTCAAATATTACCGTAAACAGTCTGCATGGTGGCGTAATTTTTAGCACCGTGCCTCGAACCTCCAGGGTTGAGGGTTCGATTAGGGGATTACAGAATTGATAGCAGACAAACCTAGCACCACGTCTTGTACGTTTTGTGCAGACGCAGTTTTAGATGAGAAACTGGCAACCCAGCCATGTGCTAAACGTTACAAAACGGATCCATTTCATCTCTGAATGAGCCGCTGTGTAAAATGAACTTCCAATAACTGCAGGCGAAAAAAACCTCAAGCTTGCTACAAACCTCGGCACATGGCGGGTTTAGGGTCGTCCTGTGGCTCCGTGTATATCGAGTCAGACATGTTAAGCTAAGCACGCTGAATTAAGCAGATGTTATTCTTTGTCACTTTGTGTGCTTCCGCTCTTTGTGTTGCTGTGGGGATGCTTTGCTTATGTTTCTCCTGAGGCTTTACCAACATCATCGGTTACAATCGTGCATCGATGAGGAATTACGATGAATGGAGGTGTAAAATCCGATCGACATTTCCAGACGACTTCAAGCACACCACGTTGATGAGACTGAATGATTGGTGGAAACGTTTTAAAAGATCCGTGAGCGTCGATCCTGGCTGAGGTGGCCCGGAGCTCACTGCGGTCGTTCCCGTCAACATTCAGCAAGTAGAAAGTCTGATAACTGATAACTTGTTGCCGAAGAGACACGTCGGTCTGTGGGAACCGACACCGCTTGCACGTTACACGAACTCTGCTGGGTGAGTCAGCGTACACATCCGTACAGTCCTGACCTCGTTCCAAGCCATTTCCACATGTTTGGGCCATTAAAGGAGTTCCTGGGAGGCCAGCGTGTTAGGCGTTGAAGTAGGCAGTCCAATCAAGGGTCTGGCGTAGTGAGAAAACGTTCTACCTTGATGGTATCTGAGCACTAGTGAAACGCTGGGATAAGTGCATCAGTGTAACAGGAGATCATATTGAGAAATAAATGGAATTTTAAACTTTTTTTTTTTTTTATATTATTCTGTGCGAATAGTCCCGGTTTGATTTGTACACCCTTGCACAGTGGAACCTTGGATTACGAGCATAATTCGTTGCGGAAGCGGGCTCGTATTCCAAAATACTCGTAAACCAAATTTCATTTTGCCATAAGAAATAATGAAAACTCAAATTATTCGTTCTACAGCCCAAAACAATAAATACATAAAAATAATTAATACAACATATAAAGTAAAAATAAAACAAATTAACCTGCACTTAACATTTTAAAAAAAGTAAAAATAAATCCAGACAGTTAAGTGTTTCCATTTGTGTGCGCAGGCGCCGTGTATTTGTATGTGTGTGTGTGGAATTAGCCCCTCGCCTCGTCTTACACAGTAAAACTCCTTCTCCGTCCCACACCTCGCTTTTTAAGTTTCACAACTAACACACAATGCAAACACTGTTTTAACGGGGGAAAAAAAGAAATCTCTCTAATGATACTCGCGTGAGCAAACTAACGGAATCACCGCTGTAAAGTAAAATAAATAAATAAATAAATAAACCAGCACCTTACCTTTGAAAAGAATTGCGACAGAGCTGAGTTTTCTGTGTAAATAAAGCGCCAGGGAGATGTGTGTGTGTGTCGGTGTGTGTGGGGCACAGTGTCAAATTATGCGCACGCAAACTGAAGAGAGCGGGAAATGTTGATAAGAGACGAGCACTAAGACGCAGCAGGGGACTCCCGCAGCACAAGAGAGGGAAAAATCATTGGTTCAGTTGTGATCACTTGCCGCTCGGTGTCAAAATAAGAGTCGCATGCGTGATACATGATACTCGGCGCTCGTAAACTAATACTTGCTCGGTTTCCGATTAAAAAAATGTATTAAAAATCTTTAGCTCAGTTTGCGGAGCACTCGTAAACCAGGTTACTCGCAATCCGAGGTTCCACTGTACTTTAGATTGAAGTTTTTTGCTTTTACAAAAGACACTATCATGACATAGTTGATCTTCTCTAACTAGCCTTAGTGCAAGTTATTTTGAGTTAATGGAAAGTCAGCATTGAGCTACAGTAACATTTAGTACTCGGCACAAGAAACTTGCTAGCTGGCTTTCACTGGCTTTCAATTTAAAACCCAATTAACTAATACAGTCTTGTAATTAGATTTACAAATGTCCAGAAATATCATTGTGAAATTTTAGCTAGTAATCATAAGTCTATGTGGCAGACAACCTAACTGGTATTCGCTTTTATTTCTTTCTTTCTTTTAGTTTGCTGACTACATGGTGCCCCAAGAGTCCCCATATACTGTACAGTGTATAGACACTGTGGCTGTGGCTGGATCAAGAGAGGCCTTGGGAGTGGCCTCTGAAATCCCCATCTCTAAGCTTACTTTATTTTTACTTGTCAGGCCACGTGAAAGCCATATAAAGATACCACACGAGATTTTTTTTTTACTTAAAAGGGATGCAATCGAAGTACAGTTATAGGACATGCATAACACCAGTTGTGTTAACACGAGTTCATCATGAGTGGGAGAAATAAAAAATGGCAATGTTGCAGAGAGAGGATGGTTTGTAAATAAAGCAAAAATGTTAAGGATTTTCCCTTTAAGCAAAAAATTCGCTGCGGCATACAAGTGTTGCGCAAACGTCCAGGAGCCGATCAAAACTCGTTTGTGTCGGTGGAAAGCCGAGCGAAGCTGGTCTGCGTGTTTTATTTTTTTATTTTTACATTTTGTGCAAGATTTAGTGAAGACATTTAGCAAAGACGGCAGCAAGAACAAAAAGAGAGAGACACTTTCAGTTTGGTTTTAAAGCAGCCGGTACCAAGAGGAATCACAAATTAAGGTTAAGTGAGGTTTAATATTTCTTTCTTTCATATCTTACTTAATTTACATGTCTTTTCTAAATGTTTTTATAGTTTACATGTGCAAAAATATGATTAGAGTGTTGGAAATTGGTAATATTTTTGGGAGGCTGGAAAATTTCGCAATACGAAATTTCATCTACAGAACCGCTGACGTAGCGCTATAATTTACCTTACACATAGACACTTTTTCAGTGTGATTGATGCCTTTTGAATATAAAACCTTACAGTCGGTGCTCCCTAGAAACGCATGTGGACACCTGACTCTCGTACCCACATGTAATGGAAATAAGATCGACATTCAGTTATATGCAACATTAAGTACCTTAAATTCTGTTTTTCAGTTCAGGTCAGAGCCTTCGGGGCCTCGCTCAACAGTGGTAGTTTGGCGGTGCTGGAGCTTGAATCCGATACATTCCAATCCGCAAACCAGAGCCTTAACCATTTGCGCCACCTCCAACGGTTTTAATACCCTCAGCTCTTCTGGCAAGGCTTTCCACTAGATTTTGAAGAAGTGTCGTTGGTTTTATATAGAAAGGACTGGGATGCAGTTGATGTTCCAGGTCATCTCAAAGGGTTCAGTGGGGCTGAGGTCAGGGCCATGTGCAGGACATTCAAGCTCCTCTCAACACGCCACATGTTCCTGGGGCTCATTTTGTGCTCAGGTTCATTGACATGCTGGAACGGGTTTAGCTCCACTGAAGGGAAATACGATCACGTGCGGCAACAGTCTGGGGAAAGCTCAAGTTCCTCCACATCACAGGAGGAAACGGAGTTCCTTATTGATATATGAAGCAAAGAATGAAAAGGAAATGGTTGTTCCTCGTTGTTCCTGCACGAGCCATGGATCCGAATGTGAACCCACGACCTGTAATTATGACCCTGTCCCTCAGATGATCTAGGTCTAGGTGTGAACTAGTATTGATTATATGAAAAGGGAACTGATACGAGTACGAATACTAATACTAACCTTGACTATTATTTTGACAAGGATTCTTAATATTGTCCGATCCGAGTTTTTCAAGCAATATATAAACACCAGAATTCCCCCGAGTTAAGGTGTGAATACAGTGACTCACTTGTTGTGAAGGACACACCAGCCACAGTGAGGATCTCCGGAGCCTAGACAGCTCTTACAGCTCCGGTACTGAGAACAGCTCTCCACCGGGAGACGGGTCACCTGCAAAACAAAACACACACACACGCACACGGAGCGCCTTAGGCATTTACATTTACAGTGCAAATTGGCCAGAATCTAAACATACCAGCGGCTCTTAGACAGACATCTGGCAGTTTCATATTCACATTGACTACAAGGGTAAAGACCTCAACATTTCTCAATATTTACAACCTACTGTACAGAGCCGCGCAAAGTCAGAGTGCGTCAACGGAAAAGCCGCGAGTCGATCCTCGACAGTAATGCTAAAAAAGCCCATCTGTTTTTAATGTATTTTTTGATTTCGTCAGATTGTATCGACAATCATAGTGAGAGATGTTCTGTGTATTGCCTCGCGAGAAGGAAAAAGCTTGTACAGAAAACACATACACTTATGTTTACACCGCCCACAATGCCACAAACATGACCCGGACACCTACTCAACAATGAATAATTAATAACCAAATGGTAGCAAAAATAGTTTGCCTGCCTCTGCGTTCCAATGTGGAACCAGCGACGGTGCAAACCTGATATCGAAGGTAACCGCTACGGAGAGTCCGACTACTTGTTGTATCAGATTCCCAACTGGGAATTAAGACTCGCCGAAGCAGCTTTGTCTCACAATGTGCTAGTGGAGAACGGAGTAAACATTACACGCCGAGCTAATCTGTCTCCCAGCCACAGTGGTGTCTGGCGGCTGAATCGTTTTTAAATACCTCGACACGCTCGCTTTTGTCGTTTGGCCAGGAATTGCCGACACAAGTGGCTTCCTCCTGTTGATGCAAAGATATCGCACATCAGCTGTGAGACTGATTTTAAATGTCGCCCTGGAATACGCTGCTTAGTATACAGTACGTTGCTCTAGTACCTTAGAACTTTTGTTGAAGTTAATTATCGATTAGTATTGATGCGTCTTTATCAGCCGTCTGGGATCATCAACAAAAGTGACTCCGTTAAGTTTCTACGTTACCAACATTTAAGTCGGTAGAAAGCCCGAGATCATTATTACGAATATATTTAGCGAGGAAGCATAACATCTTGTCTCAGATAACCTACATTATTAAATAACCATGTCTGGCTAACAAGATTTGATAGTCAAGTTACTCCTTCAATCAAAACAAGAGGATCAAATTGGAAATTTATAATCAGTCGAACCATGGCTATGTTTAATAGAGCATTTTAATACACGCAATGTGATCAGAACTCCGCTGTGCGTCCATAAGAAAACCACTGGTTAGTGAGAAATAATCAGAAAATAAGGCTGCAGTTCGCTAGGGAGCATAAAGGTGGTCTTCGTAGCGATGGAACGAGGTCATGCGGTCCGATGAGTCCAGGAGCGATGGGCGCGTCAGGGTAAGAACGGAAGCGCATGAAGCGATGCACCCATCATGCATAGCGCCCACGGTACAGTACAAGCCTCTGGAGCCAGTGCTTTCATCTGGGGTTGCTTCTGTTGCTCAGGTCTAGACTCTGGAAATATGGAAATGAATGAATGAAGTCACCTGAAGACCCACATCCATGGAGCTTTACTTCCCTGACGGCACAAGCAAATTTCAGGAATTTCAAACTGTGAAAGAATATTTTTTATATATATATACAAAAAATCAATGAACTAGCTAACAACAGGCCAGCTTGTCACCATGGGGTCTGGGGGTCCCACAACACACTCACTTTTGTCCTTCAGTCAAAAATAATAATAATAAAAATGCCAATACTCAGGATGGATTTTCTACTCCAACTATGGGCAGCTGGTTTCCTTATCTCACACACACATACACACACATACACACACACATACACACACACACATACACACACACACATACACACATACACACACACACACACACACACACACACACACACACACACACACACACACACACACACACACACACATACACACTACATATACACACATACTATACACAATACACTCACACAAGTCGCGCACACGGCCACACACACACACACACTACATATGCACAAATACCACACACACACACACACACACACACACACACACACACACACACACACACACACACACACACACACACACACACACACACACACAACACCACACACACACACACACACACACACACACACACACACACACACACACACACACACACACACACACACACACACACACACACACACACACACCCTTCACAGGCCGCAATCCTCTTGTACACGGACATTTTCCCAGATCTGACCTCCGTCACCTTTCTGACATTTAACATCCCGCGGCACTTTAATTATATGTAACTGCAGCTAATGTTCGCGGTAAATGATTGTACAGGATGTCTTGCTGCAAATTCCTGTCTATTATGTAAATTACTTCAAACTGCACATTCTGTATTGTGCGAATTTGCTTTCTTTGTTGTTGACTCAAACACCAAGACAAATCATTTGTATCCTTGTACGTTTTGAATAGAACATTGTCTTACTAACCTTTGGCTGAATGGCCTCGTCTCACTCTTCTGAAATCTGCACTAGTACCATCTGGCTAAATTAACTCCCAAACCTGGGATAAATAACTAATTGACAAACCACCTTTTAAAGTTTAGAAGCCTTTATATATTCTTCTTAGTTTTTGCATTAGCCGTCATTTACGAGCGCTCCGGTAACATTTCAGGACATTTCCCATGTCTATGTGTGGGGGGAAGGCTGTTGCTGGTCAATCGGTTGTCTTGGGTATGCCCTCCCAGTGTAACCAATCACAAGCTGCGTCATTGAAGTTTACACCATGGTGATTAAAGCCTCCGGAAAAATGTCCATTTGTTCTGTTATGTTGTATGGTTTGTGGAATCCGGTTGAAACTCTCATTTTGGGGTTTTAAACTATGGAAACTTGGACCAGCTCTTCATTCCTGAATTAAACATGGTCAGGTTCCCCTGTCTCCAAGTTCAGCTCAAAGATCAACACCAAACACTTGCACGCCCGGTTCTCTAGACTTTGGGATCAGGAGGTTATCTTGCCATAACAGAAAACACAATCACTGACTCTTGTACAAAACCACATCCATCACACTCAAAAATAATAATGACAGAGAGAGAGAGAGGAAAAAAAAAAAAAGAAAAAAGAGATGGGTGTAGAAGACCGAAGCAAAAGCAGCTGCATACAAGTTTCAAACTTTCATAAGTTTGGATTTGAAAATGCATGAGCAGGCAGCCAAGCAATGAACGGTAGCTTATATAAGGGTAGAGTGGGAGGCCCAGGATGGGAATTACATGAATAATGCTATTGTGTGTGTGCGTGTGTGGGCATGCTAGTATTTGTTTGAACTAGGTTGCTTTATCAGCAGTGGTATGTGCAGTCAATAGAGTGGGCAAACACGCATTAGATCTGCACTGATCTAACATCATTTGTCGACGTGTGGCAACGTGAAATCAATGTTGAATGGATAATTACTGTTGGAGCGCAACCGCTCCGGCGAAAGGTCATCGGCGTGCTTCGTTTTGAGGCATCCCGCACGTGTCGGTGGATCGGCTGACGGCAGATTGAAAACATCAGGGTTACGAGCGTGACCGCGGTCCTTTAATGAAGCGATTGAAATATCACCGCGTATTTGAGGAGCCATTGATCACCAGCCAATCAAAAAACATCGGGTAATTAATTCAATGGGATAACAGTGGGCGGCAGGATGACTTAACGGGTAAGAGGTGTTGCCTCACACCTCCATGGTTGAGGGGTTCGAAAATCACTGTGTGAATCCTGAATCTTTCCTGTGCTCTGGTTTCTACCTACAATCCAAAGACATGTGGTCTAGATTGACTGGCATTTTCAATTGGTTGGCCATCCAGGATATACTGTCTTGAGCCCCAAGTTCTCCAGGCCCCCTGCGACCCTACACAGTAAGAGCGGCATAGATAATAAATGGTCGGATGATATGGATGGATAATAGGGGTCAATATGGAAACACGGAGTGTTTAAGCTATAGAAAGGGCAACTTTTGTGATTAAACCTAATCCGGACCAAGAAAAAGCCATAGATATTTAAAAGCTAAATCGTGGTGACCGAATACCGACCCCTTGAAGATGATTACTCATATATGGACCGGTAGCTCAGTGGTAAACGGGAAGGTCCCAGGTTCAAACCGGACCCACCACCACAAAGCTACCACTGTTGGGCTCCTGAGCAAGGCCCTTAATCCTTAACTGCTCAGATGTATAATAAAACACAGGTCGATCTAGATAAGGGCGTCTGCAAAATGCCATTAATATAAATGTTTTATGGCCCAATGTAAATCGAGTCAAGTTAAGACAAGGTCGCAAATTAATTTGCATTAATGAATTAGATCCCGAATGCAGTATCTAGAGTAGATGCCCGCAAGACGGACTCAGTAGAATGACAAAAGGAAGGAACCTTATCAGGTATCCATTCACACTTTCCATTGGTCCATCAAGAGTCCTTGGGTGATACCTTGGGCGAATAACAGGAATTCTAAAATTATACATCATGTGATGTCAGATCATCCGATTACTGTTTAAAGATGTGTTTAGACGTCTACAGTTAGTCTGTCGTTTCTGGGTGAACTCGAGCAACTTCTACAATCTATGGGTTTGCTTCACGATTGAGGAAAGGAATTTGACCAAAAGACCTGAGTCACAAGATCCAGATTCTATCCTGGGAACGCTTGCCCTGTGGCGGGCTACACCCTGGATGCGATGCCAGTCCACTCATTGTAGGACACCACAAGCCTTCTGAGAGGAAGTGAAGAGTATCGAATCCACCTACTGGCGTGTTTTCGAGAGTCCACATGAACGCGGAAACATGCCGACACTCACAGCAGGCAAAAACAAGCCTGACAAAAGGGAGCAAAATGAACCGAATACAAAAGCAACAATATTTTTAATTATCCTCATAATGAACAAGGATGTGTATGTATTGTGCTTTGTGTCAGTGTTGTATTATTTCCTCAGCAAAAAGGGAACGTGTCTGGTTTCTTTAACGGTGTTTTTAGAGCTCCAGACTCAAAAATGCTCCTTCTCTTCCTTTGATCGGAGCCGAGATTAGACGCTGCAGTGAGAAAAACCAGAGCGCGGAATAAACAATCCCACCCAAAAGGGACGGGGCCATGGCTTTCAAGTGCCGAGCAGCTGATGGCTCCACAGCTGTATGTGTCTGAGTATGTGAAAAGAGAGAGAGAGAGAGAGAGAGAGAGAGAGAGAGAGAGAGAGAGAGAGAGATGGGAGTCTGGAATAAGGGTGTGAGGGGGAGAGAGAGAGAGAGAGAGAAAATGTGTGTAAGTGTGTGACTGAGGGTGGGCGAGGTGTAGCGAGATTGAGCTCTATGCTAATTTATTCTGCCATGCAGCCAAGCATAAATACGCCGTTTTATAATCCATTGCCTCCGGTCCAGGTTTTTTTTTTTTTTTAAACACTCCCCCACATGCACAAATACACACACACACAGATACGGGTTCACATCCCAGTGGTCGACTTCAAGAAAAAAAAAGAAAGAAAAAAAAAACGGTCTATCCATCCGTGCTCAGTTTGATGCATCACTGAAAGGTTAAGCAGAAGGTTTGGTATCCACTCTGAGCGACGAGCTTCTCCTTTGTTCCCATTTTTCGCTCAACACGACAGCAGAATTGGAAACGTCCTCGCCATTTTGCGCTTTGTGAGCAAACCTGACCCTTCACCCGCCCGCGCACCTGCTGCTAATGAAATATTCAAATTCGTCCGTCGTGTGGAGCATCAATTATTGACTCCCTGTCATTCACTTCATATTTAATATTTCATGCTTCATATTTCACAGCGAGTCATCGGCTTCCTGCCGCGCATCTTCGCTGTGCAGGGGGGGTGGGGGGGGGGGGGACATGAAGGAAGCATAAATACATACGCATGTGGATTTTCTATAAGTGGATGCATGTTAGAACAGGGTGTCCCTCCTTCCGTTATATGACGCGTGGTTCAGTCTGACATGCTTGGTGATAGCTGCATCAAAAGCAACACACAGAATTTGGGTCCTACTACAGTGCACACAACATTACAGTGCAGATAAATACAACAACAAACAAGCAACAGACATTTTAAGGATCCCAAGATTTTAAAAACACATTTGTTATATTTAGGGAAAACAAAGTAGAAAGCCTGTCCAACATTACAGAAGCATCAACTTGGCAGAGCTTGATTCACAGGCACAGAGCACACGCCTCCTTTACTGAACCTGAAAGCACGGAGGCCACGCCTCCTTTACTGAACCTGAAAGCACAGCGGCCACGCCTCCTTTACTGAACCTGAAAGCACAGCGGCCACGCCTCCTTTACTGAACCTGAAAGCACAGCGGCCACGCCTCCTTTACTGAACCTGAAAGCACAGCGGCCACGCCTCCTTTACTGAACCTGAAAGCACAGCGGCCACGCCTCCTTTACTGAACCTGAAAGCACAGCGGCCACGCCTCCTTTACTGAACCTGAAAGCACAGCGGCCACGCCTCCTTTACTGAACCTGAAAGCACAGCGGCCACGCCTCCTTTACTGAACCTGAAAGCACAGCGGCCACGCCTCCTTTACTGAACCTGAAAGCACAGCGGCCACGCCTCCTTTACTGAACCTGAAAGCACAGCGGCCACGCCTCCTTTACTGAACCTGAAAGCACAGCGGCCACGCCTCCTTTACTGAACCTGAAAGCACAGCGGCCACGCCTCCTTTACTGAACCTGAAAGCACAGCGGCCACGCCTCCTTTACTGAACCTGAAAGCACAGCGGCCACGCCTCCTTTACTGAACCTGAAAGCACAGCGGCCACGCCTCCTTTACTGAACCTGAAAGCACAGCGGCCACGCCTCCTTTACTGAACCTGAAAGCACAGCGGCCACGCCTCCTTTACTGAACCTGAAAGCACAGCGGCCACGCCTCCTTTACTGAACCTGAAAGCACAGCGGCCACGCCTCCTTTACTGAACCTGAAAGCACAGCGGCCACGCCTCCTTTACTGAACCTGAAAGCACAGCGGCCACGCCTCCTTTACTGAACCTGAAAGCACAGCGGCCACGCCTCCTTTACTGAACCTGAAAGCACAGCGGCCACGCCTCCTTTACTGAACCTGAAAGCACAGAGGCCACGCCTTCTTTACTGAACCTGAAAGCACAGAGGCCACGCCTTCTTTACTGAACCTGAAAGCACAGAGGCCACGCCTCCTTTACTGAACCTGAAAGCACAAAGGCCACGCCTTCTTTACTGAACCTGAAAGCACAGCGACCACGCCTTCTTTACTGAACCTGAAAGCACAGCGGCCACGCCTTCTTTACTGAACCTGAAAGCACAGAGGCCACGCCTTCTTTACTGAACCTGAAAGCACAGAGGCCACGCCTTCTTTACTGAACCTGAAAGCACCTGAACCACACCGTCTTTACTCAGTCTGAACACAGTGGCCAGACTTTCTCTATTAAACCGGAGAGCGCAGAGGCTCCGCCTATTTCACTGAAACCGAGATGGCACAATGGCAACACCTCGTACACTGATACTTAAATGGACAAAAGCACCGCCTCCTTTTTTTCACACTGATACCACAAGGCCAAACCCCCTTCGCTAAAACTAACAGACATGCAGGATGGAATGTCTCTCTCGCTGTCCAGAAGTAGGCAAGACCATGGCCGTGTTTGATTTTTAAGCTTATTAAAAAAAATAAACTTTTGATCTTCTTTAAAGAGCTTGCATTTTGGAATCTTTCCCCTCTGACACCGGAGGCTCTTTCTGTGAATGTCTTTAGTGCCATAAATACACAAAAAAAAAAGTCCTGGGCATATGGGCCACACGTACTTCTCTGATATGCACAAATACAAAGGCCACGCCTCCTTCCAGCAAACCGATACAGGCAGATGCCGTTCCTCTTTCAACGATACCGTACACAGAACACACCTCCCTCATCAGGATGCTAATGACACCGAGTAACAAACTAGTGTGAGTGGAAAGTTTATTCAGTTCAAATCACGTCTATCTAATGGAGTTAAGAAACTCCAAAAATGTGTTATACCCATCGCACGCTCTGACAGTTGCTTCATAATTACAGTTTAGGTGGGTGTAAAAGCGGCGCACGTCTCTCGTTTACCATCAGCCTTTGGCAGCAAACAGATTGCAGGCACTGAAAGGAAACCAACTGGAAAGTTATCAGCCATTGTATGCTCTTCCTTCAGATCCATAACCACAGCAGAGCGGTTTTAACTATTTTTTTCTTCTTTTTTTTTCTTCCCCTTTCTTTGAAGGAATCCTTAATCCAGCTCCTCGGCTAACGTTCCGGGGTCGAGAGATGACTACGGACATTTATGATCCGAACGTGAAGCTTTTAATCAGCGCTGAACATAAGAGATCGATCGTCGCTTTAATGCACAGCACATCTCAGTCAATCCTTCACACAAATATCAATATCTGGAGCTGACTGGAGAAGCTTTTCTTTTTTTTTTTTCCTTCCTCACACGAGCAACTCAAGTGTTGGAGCGAGACCAGAATTTTTTTTTTTTTTTACTTTCTTTTCCAGAATGTCAGGGCTCACGTTGAGGGATTCACAAAACAAAAAAAGTGTGTAGTCTCGGTTTCTCGGTGTGACGGGTTTATATTAATGACACTGATGTTGGGAAGGAGTCTCCAGTGTCAGCAGGGAGTATTCCAGCATCTGAGCTCTTCAAAGAAGATCAAAAGCTGCTATAGACCTTTTCCCATCATGTGACATGACATCTGTCCTAGCACCTAAAACTAGCACTTTTGGCACAAAAACACACCTGATAACGATTGCTTCTGAATCGCCTCTGAACCTTCACCGCTAACCCGAGCTACGACACAAGGCTGAATCCCGAATCCCTCTCCAACCCATGCCTGATCCAGAGCACTACGTGGTGTGTTGAAAAAGGGACTGTACACTAGCTAGTGCACTAGCTTTCCAATTTAACGCATTTTGGGATTCAGCCCCTGAACAGTCAGGTAAGCTATTAATGAGAAAACTTGACCTGTTAGTATCAGTTAATGTTATCTGCACATCATTTTATGAATCATATTCAGTCTCATTTGCAATAGAAACATTGAATGCGCCAATGCTAGCAATCACTAGGGGTGCTCTGATTGATTGATAATAGCTTTTGGCAGTCTCTATAACGGCCGATATGGAAAAGCCGACCAGATGACGCAAAACTCGCGAGACAATTTTTTGCGCGCTGCTAAAATGGCTTCACCGGTCTGGTAATTCTACGTGTTGTGTGAAAAAGACAACACATTAGCAATCAGCAACCTGTGTAACAAGCCAATTCCACGAGGCGGGAAGCACCCAAAGCATTTTAACACCACGAACCTCATCAGACATTTGAAGGTTAGTCGCGTAAAGGAACACGAGCAGTTTTTAAAGTTGTCCAACGCTAAGAGAGCGGGAGAGCTCGGCAACTCGCGCGCCGCCACTCACTCAGCTGTCGGTAATACCGCTATCTCACCTATGCGGTTTCGCGCGGTGGCAACCGTGGTAAGTACGGTTCATCATGATTCACCGCGAGTTTTGGCGCTGTGATTACGTTTCCATCTTTCCGTGCGAAAAATTAAACATGTTTAATTTTTTAACTTGTTTAATTAAACGTTACATTTTTTAAACATGATGCTTGCGGACCTCGCAGAACTTTTGTCTGTTATTTTATGTCATTTTATACAATCTACAGGAAAGTTGTATTTGTCAAGCTCTAAGCTGTTCCCAATTACTAACCACGCGCAGGCTGCTATGTTTTAAGTTGACGTGTTGCACATGTTGCTTGCCAATAAATACAGTTGTCGATTCGTGATATTCATCTTCTTGTAATTTCAATACTTAAAACTACGTCTAACAACAATGCTACATGATAAGGCTTTGAGTAGACCCTGTAATCGGTGATCGGTATCGGCCCTAAAAATCCTGATCGGAGCACCCCTAGCAATCGCCAACAAATCCAGGAGCAATCGCACGTTTGCACACCGTCTTATAATAACAAATCAAACTTCTGCAAATTAACATCCTTATAAATTTTCACGCACTTGTTGCACATCGGCAGGCGCTAAACAAAGCATAAAGCATCAGGTAATCCTGTAGGTCATCAGGTGATAGCAAGAGAAAGATTACCTGATTCTCTTTTTTTGGGGGGGGGCTATGAAAGACACCACGAACGCAAACACATACTAGTCTAATGTCGGTTCACGGTGCTTATGGAATACAATGACGTGACGTCATGACAATCACGAGACTTCAAAACGTCTGTAGGGAAATAATCGACTTCAGGATAAAAGCGGTTACTCTTCTCTACCTCATGCTGATGATTATTTTCCCATAACAGCATGCCCCTAAGTGTTTCATTCTTTACACGCCGTGTGTCCAGCCATCACTCTTGTGCTGACGGTGAGCTGAATCGTGACATCTTCGGTATAAATCCTAGCTAAGTGAACACTTCTCCCTTTACGGCCTGAGCCTGACTTGAGCGCCGGGGGCAAATATTGGCAGCTCTAGTGTTTTTTATTTCCTCAAGCTCACACACAATAATCCCTAAATATTAGCCCTGCTGAAGGCTTCCACTCAGATAGCACTTTCTTTCTCCATCAGACTTGGCTCGCCTCACCAATACCATTCCCCCTGGGGGTCACGTTCATCTCTCCTTCGATTCCTTACCAGACCGTATATACTGTACAACGAATCGAACCGCGGCGGATCGCCGAGCGAGCACAGAGAGGGAGGTTTTTGAAGAGACACCCAGAGAGAGACAGAAAAGAACCCCGGCATCATTCTTCCTGCAGCTGGACTGGGTCGAGTGTCTTTCTCAGCTGCCGAGGAACTCTGCTCTGCGTCCTCCGGGTTCTTCGCGCTTCCCCACCGACAGAGGCGTGCGGAGAAATGAGAGAGAGGCGCTACGTCTTATTGAGACCGCCAGCTGGGGCTCCCATTCACACGCATCCAGAGCGCACGGCGGTTCTTCCTGTAGCGCAGATGTCAAAACAACATATCCTAGATTCCGCTTGAGATGATTAAAAACAGAAAGCTCGGCGGCTGACCGGGGGGGGGGGGGGGGGTCTAAATTCTTTCTTTAAAAAAAAAAAGGAAGAGACGTCTGGTCTCTTGGGGCCTTTAGTCTGGCAGTTGAGCTTCCTGGCTGATGTTGTTACGATCATACTTTATAGTTTCAGAGGTTAAAGTTTTTTTTTAATTAGGAGAAGAATTCAAAGCTGTGTTCATACTAGACTATTTATTTGCGATCTCATATAATGTAATATTCATCACTATCTGAATATTTCAATGTCGGTCGCTGAGGAAATAAAACAGACCGTGTTTAATTGCATGTTTAATCAAACAAGTGTTGGTCAAACTATGCAAGTCTCTCTCCAACTACACAAGTCCTTGACGGGTTGCCTACATTTCCTATGTTGCTGCTAAATCAATCAAACAGGCTACGCTAGATATTGACACAATCCTCAGACCTGGTCAACGTTACCTGTTTCTCACTCAGCAAGTAGGTGTACTGATAATCCGGACTGAACACCATGTCGCGAAGGACCGGGCTTCCCTCCACCACCGAGACCGTCTCGTACAGCAGGACGCTGGAAGCTGCAGAAACGCCGTCCACTCGGATCTGCGAGGAAGAGAAAGGAAAGACTCTAGAGTTCGTGTTGTTGTTCTTTTAGGTTTAAGCAACAAATCGGTCAATATCACGTGACGACCTTTCCAAATGGGATCGACGGGACAGATGGAGGACTCAAAAACAAACAAGACATCTAAAATAAATTCCTGACCAAGGGCTTAAACAAGCCAATTAGACACACTGTGACCTTATACAGTACAAGAAGATCCCCTGCCCAACTTTTTTTTGAAATGGTGTATTCACCGGAGAGACGCAAGCACTTTAAAAGGTATGAAAAATGCATCATCTAAGGCAACAATATTTAAATGTTCCATCACCTACTTCAATTAAGAAAGGGCTGTTAATTAGTTGAGTCATTAAATCAGGTGCATTGGGAGGTGAGAAAACACTAAAATATTCAGGAAAAACAAAGGGTCCGCTGGGACCGGAGCCGAGGACAACTGATCTGATGGTTATTTAATACACTTTCTAGGAGCTTTGGGACGTATGCTTGGTTACAAAAATTTTTTTAAAAGGTTCAATATTGGACCTTAAAACCCCAACCTGACGTTTTTCTAAGAGAGGAGTGTCCAGTTTTAGCATTTTCTAACTTAACGGAGTTTAGTAAGACAATGACAGGATAACCGCCAGGACCTTTACATGCACAGTGGTGGTTATAGCTCGACTAGGCCAGTTAGTGGGACTTCTGTCCTTGACTCGGAGGAATCGATTTATTGACCGGAGCATGTCCGACTCCGCTACAATAGGTCGTCATATTCCCTCTTTCAGCTTGTTGGTAATGTTTTCCTGGGTGACCTACTATATTATACCAAACACCAACACCAAGCATGCCATGAAAGCATGCACAACTTTACTGCAATGTACACTTTGTAAATGCTGTATGCTTTATTTCTTCCACAAAATGAGATGTACAGGAATGGCATGACGTTTATGTAATGTTTCATCTGAATTCAGACAACATCGCGGTATTCCTAGATGCTCTTTATGGAGCAGATCGCACACCTGGAGCATGTGCGGAGTGTCCGAGTTAGGTTTACGTCGCAGACAGTGTTGGGTATAACGTGTTACAAAGTGACGAGTTAGAGTACTCGGATTACTTTTTTGATGTAACGAGTAATCTAAGGCGTTAGGTCCACCATTCAAGTACTCAGTTACTTTTTCAAAAATGTAATCCGTTATTCAGACAATTTATGTAATCCGCGAGCCAAGTAGCAGGCATTCCCAAGCCATTAGTGTGTATGAGAAAGTCGTCCTACAAGCCCCGCCCCCCGATAACCTGCCCCCCCCCCTCTGTTATTCCAGATGTTATACCCCTATCTCACCTATGCGGTTTGACTATGGGAGAAAACGCGCAAAAAGGTGGAAACCTAATCACAGCACCGAAACTCGCGGTGAGTCATGATGAACCGTACTGACGAACACCGCGCGAAACCGCGTAGGTGAAATAGGGGTATTAGTAGTTAACAGATTATGGGCCAAACTTCACTGAGTGATGATGGTAGAATAATTATAAAGATTTTGACTCAGACAACATGCATGAGGAATCACAAAGGAGTTTTCATTTCCTGCAATGGAAAAGTCGAAATCTAGCTAGTTACTTTTATCAGAAAGTAACGCAGTAATGTAACGGATTACTTTTTGAAGACAGTAATTTTGTAATGTAATTCGTTACTTTAAAAAAAAGTAACGTCCCCCAACACTGGTCGCAGAGTAGCTCAACTCGACAACCGCATTATCCAAGTGTGCTAGTCCGACTTTATTCGCCTTTATGCACAGTGAAATTCTACATTTTTCATAACTTCCAGCTTTGTTACTAGACAGAGGTCAGAGCGCAGGAAGAGAGAGTTTTGCGGCACACTTGGAGTAAGGGCCTTGCTGAAGGGCCCAACATCAGCAACCTAGCAGAGCCCAAGGGCTCGAACCACCGACCGTCCGATCAGTAACTCAGAGCGTTAACACATGGAGCCACCACCAAGACGTTCAATTTAGCACAATTTCATTAAGACCAACAGGACGTTATTTCAACATACCGACTAATGAGAACTAACTTAATAAAAACTACAACTATAAATGGATAAAATGGATAAAGTGTCATGTGTAAACATGCATTGACTGGAAACTAATCAACTTCAGTTTGGAAACAAGGTTGCATCCGCGCATTTTCCTCTAACAGTACACCCTAAAGCGTTTTATTTCCTAATAACAGTGAACCAAATGACAACATTTTCATACAAACACAGCATTCCCTGTTTTATTTTTGGGATTAGCATATTGACATTGCGCTGCAATACACTCCATTTTCATATAGAATGTTTCCTGCTGCTCGGTTTTCTCAGTGCTTTCCTGACAGATGTGGTATTCTGGAGCATTCTAATTGGCCCGCTGTTCGCCGAAGTGCCGCGCGCTTTCGCTGACCCAGAAAAAGATCTTCAGAGGAGTTCAGAAAGGCAGAGTTCAGAAAGACACCCGCCGACAGCGGAGATTCAGATTACCGTCTACTGACAGCTGAGACTCGGCATAGCGCTTCTCCATCGCGGGATAGAAAACAAAAATCAATTACGTTTTAATAACGCCGTACCGGCGCTCTGTGTACAAGCACGTATCGCCGTACGCGCAGGCAAACACGGAGACGCTTTCAAACCCCTGCTGCTTCATCATTAGTGATTCCTCTGTTTCCTCACAGTGATAATTAGTCTAGTGAGCATGCTCAGTTCGAACACTGGGAAACACAAAAAACATCTTTGAAGTATGAGTTTTAAAAAAGAAAAAGAAAAAAAAAGGAGAGGAAAGGAATGAGGAATGGGAAAAAAAAGAAAAAGAGAGAGAAAAAAAAAAAAAAAAACATAGCTCGAGTAGCAGGGCTCACTTATTTTCTATGCCGTTAGAAATAAGAAGAAATATGATGGAACCGGCAAATCCATCCTCATCATAAGATACAGAAACGAGAGTCTGAGTAATATACGTTAATTGAAAACTAGAAACAAAGATGGGGGGAAAAACAAACTCGAAGGAAAGAAGGCAAGGAGCAGATGTGATGTCTCAGAGTTTGGACCTTCTAAATATCTGGGTCGGCCCAAAGTGAAAAACATCGTTAGCCTGTTAATTAGGGTTGACAAGGTGGCGTCAATTAGTCAAAGGCTGCCATATTGGGTGTCAGAAGTCGGCGGCCAAGCTGGAGCACGTGAGTCAAGCAGCAGCGGGACAGAAGGTTCTGGAAGATGACGGTCTCAAGCCGCAGTTTGTCAATGCATGCGGCACCAGCTGTAGTGTCGTGCGTTGGCAGCCGTCGGCGACGGCTTATCACATGGGTTTAATCTCCAACGGCTGCCATCTGCATTTTGCACGTCTGCGAAAAAACCGAACGCGCCGGTAAACTGATCCCGATGTGTCGCGATGGCCCGACTTGAGCAACAACAAGAGAAGACAGCTAAAGCTGTCACGTGAAAAAAACAAACCAAAAAAAAAACAACAGCCATACCCCCGTGCCGATGGCGCCCGAGTTACCTTTAAGAGGGTGAGTCAGATCTTTCCCAAAATGCAAGCACGCTCCTCGGGTCATCCGCCGTGACCCGCGCGGCTCTCAGCTCATCAACTCTTCCATTTATGGGGAGAAAAACAGAACGGGCCAGAGCTTGTCTCTAAGTGCACTCAAGCCCGAGTCTGACACCAAACAACCAGCGCTTAGGGCAAGTCAAAACAGAGAAGCTTCTCACTCCAGAGTGGTCCGGTTAAACAAAATAGCCTGCCATCCCGACAGAAGCCAGAGACAGCTGTACCCACTACACAAGTGCCAACCGTCCTCCAGGCTTTCTGCTGTTTATAGTTCTGCTGAACCTGTTGCAGTTTTTCTTTTTTAAAAGGAGATCGAGCATACCCGACTGCTTCAGTTTGCCTTTGGTGGACAGGTTTCTGAAGAACCCCTTGTTCTGCACAATTTACCAGTCTTTCTTTTTTTTTTCCCTACTCTCACCTCATATCATTACCGGCCTTGCATTGAATCAGGTCTGCATTGAAAGTAGACAGGGGACTTCTGGACCTTCTGGCTTTGGTTCAACCCTTACCTAGCAAAGGAGCTAACTCTCGCACAATGCAAACAAGCAGAAACTTCTCCTAAGCATGCCAAAGAACCACTGAAGTACCTTCCTCCCCCCCCTCAAGTCAAAATACAAAACACATCCTCCGGCTCTCCGCTCTCAGGTACACTTGCGTATTTACACTCTCTGAAATAGCAAGAGGCAGTATAGCATTAAAATGTCAAGGGCAGTACTCTCGCATGCCTTCCTACTTTTTTCGGGATATGGCTATGTAGGTCACGAGGACGAGGTCGGAGGAGATCGGCGAAAAAGCAGTTCCATCCTCAGTTACGACTATCTGATTCGATCTGCACCCAAATATGCTGGACCACCTCTTCGAGCAGACTCGGGCACGGAACGATTGTGTTCTCACTGACCAAAACGAACCAGACTTTGACGCCAAGTGTTCTCAGGAAACCATCCCGGGCTCCTAATGTGAAAATTCCCCAAATATATACGGTATAAGCGTACAGGATAACTTCTTGTAGGATAACCGACGGCGAAACCTAAAAAGTATGAACGTTGCTCCCTGCACACCTGCCTGAAACACACTCTCACACACACACACACACACACACACACACACACACACACACACACACACACACACACACACACACACACACACACACACTTCATCTCAGAAGCCTTACCAACGCTCAAGTGTTTGAAATGCAAAGAGGTTGCACTGCCTGCTGAGCGCTGACCCAACTGCAACATCAAACAGTGCAGATGAGGGTAATTGGAATTTAGATAAATAGTACCTTCCCCCCTTTTCGTCTTCCCCAATACTCTTAAGGGTGCCAAGGTAACTGCACCAGCCTATCTATCTATTAATTAGCTCACTGCAGAGACCAAGCTGCGCACTGAGAGCTGGACAGATTTGTTCATGGGCCAATTTTCCTTTCATTGATCTGAGGGGATACGAAAGCAAAAGAGAAAAGGGGAAAGATGGAGGCCGTTTTTGTTTGTTGGGACGCCCGAATCGTATCGATTTTAAACCCATCGTCGAGCTCCGATTCAAGAGGCGAATGAAAAGAGTTCCTTAAGTGGCGCTGGCGTTCATTTTCTCCTCTTGTTCGACCCCGAATCCCCCACGCTCGACCATTCGCTTATTCAGAGTACAGGAAGATGGCCTTCCTTTATTGTCGCAGGCTCCTCGTGATCAAATTAGGAGCTTGTTTGCACAAAAGCGCAAGACCCTGAAAGCCGGAATGATTGTCTTCTTCATAAACGCAGGACAATATCTTAACATTCAGATTGTGTTCTTGATTAATGAAGAAAGGATATGACGTTGTACTCAGATAAGAGGCTTTTATTACGGTGAAATATTAAGAGCCAGGCCAGGGGCAGTTCAAACAAAAGTTGTTGTTTTTTTTTCTCCTTCTTTATGAGGGAGAAAGGTAAGGAAAGTCCAAACAACAGTTTATCGTCCGAGTTATGGGCGCTGTCCAAGGTTTTAGGATGCTACAAAAACACAGGCTTCGAGACAGTTCGTAAAACTGGGAGAAGATTAGAGCGATATGTGGACTCTGTAATGACTGGGCGGACAAACTGAAGACTGGACGCCTGTGTGTGTGTGTGTGTGCGCGTGTGTGATTACAGGGGACTGCAGGGATTAGAGAAGAAACATGCTGTGATGACTTTCCAGCCAGATCCCCGACCGGTCCAGCTGAATGGACTATCTCTCTGGGAGAGCTCCATTTATCGGTCAAGATAAAGGACGGAGGAAAGGAAAACAAAAGACATCAGATGGAAAGGCAACAACAACAAAAAAAAAAAAAACCCTACAATAGAGTCATGATGATGGACGGACATATAGTAGTCTGAAAATTGGATTATGTGGCACCATTAGAGAAGATGAGCTCCCCGGTAATCACTCTGCAACCATGTGACACATGAGCGCATCGATAACAAATACGACCTTCCACAGATTAGGGGAAGGAAAAAGAAGAAAGAAAAAAACAAACAGGGTAAAAAATAAAATAAATCATCCCTGGTTTCTGGGTCATTTCATCTAAAATAAATGAAATAAATCCAAACCGTTTTTTTTTTTTTTTGGCAGAACAACAAAAGACATAAAAGAAAGATACGTAGGCTTCAAAAGGCAGTAAAACACATGTAAATACGCGGCCTCGTCCTCGTCTCTCCGATCGGTTTTAATATGATCCCACCGAAGGCTTGTTTTTATTCCATCGCAGCGATGATTCATAGCATGAAGCTTGTTATCTTGTTATCTTACTGAGGGTATGTAAGAAAAATCTCTCTGCAATTCTGTACGCTATAATCGTATATTTTCCTCCCTAACACACTTAAAATGATAACCGCAAAAGAAGAAGAAGAAGAAGAAGAAAAAAAACCCCGATAACGCAGATCCGGTCATTGACTTAACTCACAAACCAATTAAGTAGAAGAGGTCAGATTCTGGTTACATAAATATTAAAAAAAAGAATAAGAAAAAATAATATCTTTTAAAAATGTCTCGTCACCACGGTGGTTCCCACAACGTGTACAAGAATATCACTGCCAAAGCCGTGTATACTGGAGTGAGGGCCGGTAATAGAATTGCGAGGTTCGTTCGTGTCAAACAGGGACTTTCTACTGTGCAGAACAACAATACAGTTATGAGAGTAACGACTTCCTTTATTTCTCCATGTAATCCCCTGCTTGACTAATGCACTTATTAGGGGTGTTTCACTAGTGCTCATGATCGGACTTGCCTGCTTCATGGCCGAAACCCTGGCCTCCCAGGAACTCCTTTAATGGCTTAAACATGTGGAAATGGCTTGGAATGAGATCAGGACTGTACGGGGGATGTGATGTAGCAATAACTCCCGGCCGAATCTCTGTAACGTGCAAGTGGCGTTGATGAATGATTGTGTGTACAGCTTCATAGACAGATGCATCTCTTCTGCAAGTTGATAACAAGGCATCGGTTGATTTTTAAGGATCCACTCGCTGAATGTTCACAGGAACGACTGCGGAAGGTTCTGAGCCACTTCAGCCTGGGTTGTCATTCACGGACACATGGCCTTCTTTGCACCTTTCTAAACATTGTGTGTACTGTGCTTATGGGAGAGAGACTTCATCACAAATCCCGGTTTGACTTGAACGCCACCCCTTATATTATTTCTGGTTGAATTCTTTTGTGTCCAACCGCGGCAGATAAACATAGTCAGTCAGATGGTTTCTTGTCGTGAAAGTCAACACAATCTAAAGTAAAAAGTTTTGACAAAAGTTAACCATCATCATCTGTAAACATGCTAACGTCTTTTTTTTTGTGGAATGAGATGAGAATGAGAATAGAATGAGAAACCATTATAAGATGGTTTCTTCTTGTGTAAGTCAACACAATCTAAAGTAAAAAGTTTTGCCAAAAGTTAACTGTCGTCTGTTACCCAAGTGAACATGCTAACATCTTTTTTTTTTTTGTGGAATGAGATGAGAATGAGAATAGAATGAGAAACCATTTTCAAATGGTTTCTTGTCGTGAAACTCAACTAAAGTAATAAGTTTTCACAAAAGTTAACCGTCATCTGTTACCCAAGTAAAATGCTAAAGTTTTTTTTTTTTTGTGTGTGTGTGTGTGTGTGTGTGTGCTGAACAAACACTAAGTAACACTGGCGAGTAAGTTTTATTGGCTTGTATTTTAACACTGGCTTAAGAGAATACGAGATTATCTGTATATGATGTACATTACTAGAACAATTTAACCTTGTTAAACTTGAGAGGATTACCTGTGAGACATTTACAAGCATGGTCAAGTCTTTATTTACTATAGTTATCTAGACAGTAAAGTAAGTTATAGGCTTATACAGACATGTTAATGCTAACTCACTCTTATCGCTACTGTTCAAAAATATGAATGACGTCGCACCATCATCACATTACCCATAGCTTCTGAGACATATCGTCCAAAAAAATCGTCTAAAATCACTCCACTTAGGTGCACAATTACTGATTATTACTGATGTCCACTTAGGTGCACAATTACTGTTATTCGTTTTTGCCTCCAACACCTCATACCCTGCAAGTCAGAATTTCATGAAATAAAAGGAAAAAACAAACATGCAAATTAAATCAGACTTAAGGTTCCTCCAGGACTGTGGGCTCTATTTATTGTTTTCTACTGATAGCCTATTAGCACCGGTTGTGCCTTTTTCGCATGTTATATTCATCACTAATTTACTGTTTGAAATTTCAGACAGATGGTAAAGTAGCACGTTATGCCCCAGTCCCACTTCAACACGCGGTGGTACGATCCGTTTCCATGGAAACGTCACGCGTTTTTAAACAGCAATCAGGATTGGGTGAAAAAAAAAAAAAAAAGTCTAATGCTTATTCATGGTCTTGTCGGTGATGCTCCAGACCAGCATTTTTTACTGAGATAAATCTCCAGTGCATTACCATATCCACGATGTTCCCTCGACTCAATCACGCTCGGGTTCCAGCAGCTTATACCATATGGTGGAAAGGCAAAGCTCCGCCTATGATTCATGCTTAATGCTCTAAGAAGGTTGCCGATGACGCTGCTGCTGCTGCTGTTGTTGTTGTTTATGCAGCACCATACACACACATACACACACGCACATATGCAGAGGCTCGGGCCGCTTTGACTAACCCTCAGAGCTGCTACTGATCTGTCATAGCTTGTTGCCCCCACTACTCTCCGCGCCCCACGGCGTACTAAGGATTAGGTGCAAGCGCAGGAGAAAAATACGCTCTCCTCCAGCATGATGAGAGCAAAGAGGAGAGGGGGGGGAAAAAAATATGAAGAAGACATTAAAGCATTGTTTTCTCATCTGCTGCATTCAAAAGCGCTCCTTTCGCACGGGCTCGTCTTTAAAACCGGGCTACTCTTTCATGTCGAGGGTAATCGATTTTACATTAAAGAGCAGAACAGCAGGGGGGAAAAAACAAGCTACTCTCCCGCCTCGAAAATGAGGTCAAAATCCTCAAGCTCCAAATTCTTCCTTTTAAAAGACAAAGACGCTGCGCTGTAAGAAGCGAACAAAAGAGCGTGTGTGATTCAATTAAAAGCCCTTATCCTGTTTCCTCAGATTGGGGGCTGAAGGGAGGAAGAAAGGCCCAAGCGAACAAGGGTTCATCCCTTTTTTTTTTTGCACCTTCACCACCTGCTTCGTCTCAATCCCAAAAAAAAAAAAAAAAATGCTGTTCCGCTGCACCTTTAGAAATCTTACCCTGCATTCCATGACCTCTGACCCCCCCTCTCCCTCTGACCCATGAGGTTTTAAGTGCTGTGTTGCTTGCGTGCGAGGGTGTGTTTTTACATGCGAGTGTGCGTGTGGACTGACTGCTCCTAACAATGCCGGATGATTAATGCTTTTCGAAAAATGCACACATCTACCTAATAGGATTCCTTTTGCATTAAGAGTCATGGGAAAATGGATTTATGGAGTGTGTGAATGAGCGTCACACTCGCAGCAACAGGGAAAAGACATGCTGGTCGTTCGGTTCGGAGTTTGTTTTTTTTAAGAGGCACGAGGGGATTTGGGAGCTGGAACAGGAAATGTATCAGTAAAGGAAATTAACAATCTGTGCAGAGGCCTCCGCACACAGCATTCTGATCGTTTCGCAAATTTCCAGCCATGTGCTTTCATTGTGTTGCGCTGAATACAAACGTTACATAAATATCTCTCTGCGCACTCCTTTGTTGCGCCACATGATACGTTTGATCTCAACAGACCACGCTTTCTTCAGAGAAGGTGTTACATGAATACCTTAGTTTTTACCCAAAAAAAAAAACTTGTTGCGTCCTTCACGTTCAACAAGCACTTCCACCTGTTCCACCATTTACTCCGAGCTCCGAACTCTTTACAACTCGGTAATTACAATGTAGGGAAATACGTGGACTGTTTATCATCAGGAACCGCCTATCAATTATCGTTTCTGATATCCGGGTTTCGGATATCCGTTTGCAACCAAAATTACGGGCTGGAAAAAAAAATTCTGTCACGCACTGGTGAAACTGCAACGTCTTTGGGCACATTGGACGTGTGTTAAATTAGCCATTAGCCCAAAACGTTGGCTTTGCATCGCTCTGGACGCGTGTCGGAAAGCTCCGGAACGTTAAACAGGAACGTAAAAAGTGGGTGAATAAGGCAGGTCAGGAAAGTCGATCTCAAAGCGCGAGCCACTTCCTCTGCACGACTGGCCGGTACGTAAGGTTGTTTTCGGTAGACGCTTCGACAAAAATGGACGTGCTCACAGACCTGATATTACAATCAGACACTTTATTTGGTCTACTAAAGACATTTCATAGACATGAGACCAGCCTTCATTCTACATCGTGTTGCTGGTGGAGCGATAGAGTCGATAAAGATCACATCGCTCTCTCTTTTTAAGCAAAGACGCCACCATATGGACCGCTAATTCATAAAGTTACGAGGGCGAGTCAAAAATACAGAACTGATATAAAGGTAACCGCCATCACTTTCCGTCAATCTCCTTGCTTTTTAATACACTTTGTGCATCTGTCAACAAGCTTTCGTATTCCCTCGTTAAAAAAAAATATTTTCGGCTGAGTTGCAAGCCATGATGCACCACTGTCTTCACTTCTTCATCAGAAGTGAATAGTCGTCTTCGTAGGGCCAAACGGGTGGAAGTCCGATGGAGCTAAAGCAAAACTATAAAGTAGGATGGTTCAACTCTTCCTCCTTGATGGCAATAAACGCTTGAATCACAAAACACTTTCTCCATATCGAGTGCAAAGTCTTTGGTGATTAACAGCATCAAATTCACCCTCAAATCATGGGTGGCACTCTAGCACTTACATTAATCGCAGCTCTAGCCAACCATGGGAAAGCGCTATCCTCAAAGTATGTTACGCCATGTGTTACGCCACTGCTTAAGCAAGCTGTTCGAAAAGATGCCGTTGGTTGACGTCACTTGTGTCGGACGAAACCCGTGATGGTCTTCACCCGCCCTGGTTAGTCGCTGTAGCATTTATGAGGGTGTGCCCTAATGACTGGTAGGAATTGGCTACGACTAAATTAGGGAGAAAATCTGGAAAAAATTCAAAGAAGAATTTGACCCAAAAAGAAAGAGATGGACAAAAAGTTGTGGACCCTTTTTGACTTTTATTTTTTGATTAGATTTTTTTACTAAAATCCTGCAAGGATCCAAGATCTTCAAACAGTCATGAAAGCCTCAAACATTCCAAGGTTTCAGAGGTTTGTTTTGGGAGCTTCTCTGGGATTTCCAAAGGAAGAGCAACCCAGGATTAAGACACAAAGAGCAGTTTCAAGGCACTATAAAGCATAGTTTGTTTGCATTCCAGGATATTTTTTTAGATTCCTGGACAAGTGGGGAAGAGAAAGAAAACAGCGGAGAAATGAACATGCAGGAGAACTGGAGCAAGGCCAGATCATTCGGCATCTCGGCTCATTTGGGAATTGGGCTCGGGGCTTTGCCCGGCTGTCGCACCAAGGCCGGCGGGTGTAAAGAGCAACCCGCCGACTTTCAAACGCTTGTCACGAAGCACAGCACAGTCCGGCTGCGGTGATCACTCCACACTGCTGTCCAGGTGCTCAAGCTGGGGCCGGGCCAAGGACACGTCAACATGCTAACAGAAAGAGTCGAAGCCGGCCGCATACCGAAGCGTTCCAGATCTCCTGAAGTGTAATGTTTGCATTCCTGCCGAATTAAGGAAATTGTGCCAGTGATCCCCTTCCAGGTGAAAGATGCCCTGAATTCCACTCTAATCCTGTTAACGACTCCATCCTGAGGCAGGGTTAACGTGAAACCGTGCTTAATCTAGGATTTAACTGTGCAGGAAATTGCATGTTGGTTTTGCGTATCCTTTGCACTATTACATGCTAACACACGGCGCAAGCCACCATGCCGTCATCGCCATGTTTCGGAACGGGTCTCGTGCGGCGTCTATTGTAGCAGGAGGGAAGAAAGTCGGGGAATTCCTGGTCGGAGTAAGTCCTCTCACAGCACGGGTAACCTGGTTCGACTCCTCGCAATGTTCCGCAATATGAAAAGGATTCGGGTTTAAATCCAAACTCCCTCTGTGTTCATCCCTCGGGCTCGAGCAACAGGTGTTTAAGAACGGCAGCTCAGGATGATGTAGGCTTTGCCGAAGCGACAGCAGCGGAAGCAGCAGCAGAGTAAAACCATGTCACAAGAAAGAGCACACTGCTAGTTTTGTCTTATACTTCAACAAAGGCTAGAGGTGTACGCTGAGACAAAATAAGTGATGATTGGAGGTGAAAAAAAAAAAAAAAAGGAGATCCTAGAGTTAAGATGCCTCCTCCACAAACACCGAGAACCTGCCAGTGCTTGGATCTGACCTCACAATCTTCTGGATTACTGTATTAAACCCTCCATTAGAGAAATCCCACATCATATACCATCTTAAACTGGTTTGGTCTTTAACATGGTGCTTTAGTTAGTTCACCGAAACGCCTCAGCACTCGTACCAGCGCCATGCTGCTAAAAAAAAAGCACATATGATCTATGATGTTACTTCGCAGACGACACACACAACCAACATAATTCTTGTTGAAATTAATCTGCAAGTGCCTCAGAGTAACAACTGAACGAGACCGATTCGGTCCTCGTTATGCGGCAAGCTCGTGCAACACATGCTCAAGCCTTTTTGAGGTATTTCGAGATTGTTAAACAACACCGGGCCTTAGCGAGAACCCGGAAAAAGCTTTGAGCACAAATTACACACTGGCATAATGACACTGCTATGAACCTTAATCAGCTTAGCGTTTTTTTTTTTTTTTTTAGTTGCTAACTGTATTTTTCTCTGTGAGAAAAAAACAGAAGAATAGGTTCAGTCTCACCGGTGCGTCCACGTTATCTGGCTCAGGTATGCTGTCTGCCGCAATCGTTATGATGAGTAGCTGGAAAAAATAAGTCCATTCAGCCACGGCGGGGTTTCGCGGCGCTGACTCGCTCTAATTGTCGCTGAGCACTTTGCTCATTTAGTCCGAACTCAGCCTGGAGTCTCGAATGCACGCTCGTACTTAAACCTACGGCATCGGACAATTAAACAATCGACACGGAGCGTCTCCGGTGGACGGGGTGCTGCTCGGAGATAACTACGCATTAGTGAAAAGGTAAAGCTTCGCCGTGTCGTGGTTTATCTGTAGGAACTCAGACGCGATCTACGGCACTTCCCAGACTCGGCAGCCGAGCCAAACAATTACACTTGTACAGTATCAGCGAGGACAAACAACAATCATGTCTCCATGTTTGAAAGCAAACACAATTAATAGCTCTTGCGCTACGCCGGAGTGCCCTTCGGCTTAACAAGGCTCCGGCGCAGACGGCTGAATTTATAGTGCCAGGGCTGCTATTTGTTTAATATGGACAAAATAGCTACAAATTTCCCCATGCACACGGTACTGTGCAACAGTCTTGAGCCCTCCATAATGTCTTAATTTGGTGCTCACAATGAGCTAGACGTCTATGTATTTGTGAGGTAGTCTTGAGGAATAGTTCTCAGAGCTTCCTAAAGGACTTGTAAATGACTGTTTTTTGTTTGTTATGCCACATAGATACCCTTGAGTCATGGAAGCACTATCAAAGCACTATCAAAGCACTATCAAATCTTTCTTCTTTTTTTTTCAGTACCTGGAAAAGGAAACAATCTTTGGTGGGGGGGGTTTGGGGGATCAAACGTCCTGATTTTTCCTCATTACCAACATTTCACGGTCAACAGCGAGGAAAATCAAGTTCACCAAAAACAACCGTGAACCTTCTTTATTCATCAACCATGAGATCACCTTGAAGCACTTGTTTTGAATACAGAAACTATACAGCAGTTAGCGTAGAAACTAGCTAGTTTGCTTTAATAGCTTTGTCAGTGAAGAGATCGGTTTTTGATGAATTAGCAAACCTTTGGGCCTTCTCTGAAACAGGAACTAAAATTATTCCTGTATTTATGGCGAAGTTACTAAAATTCTGGCAATCATAATAAGTACATTTCTGAAAACTTTTCTGAGGAAAAAAAAAAATCAGTTAAGCTTTTTTGTGATACCCTTAAACTTTCAAGTACAGCTTGAAGCGTTAGCTTGCTATCTAGCTAACCCGGCTAGCAATGATGCCAGATAACCAGGCTGGTGATTAGTATAATGGCGGTCGGGACAGACGAGAAGAGAAATGAGGCCGTTGCTGAGGTTGTTACTGTTACATAAGCAACCAATTTAAAATTATATCTTCAGGCACTTTGATATCTTCATGTCACAGTAAAACATTCGCTTCAATTTCTTTAATCTGATCAACAACAATTAATTTAACGAAAGAGAAGGACAAGGAGTGGCTCAAGACTTTTGCACAGTCCTGTAATTATCTTAAAACAATAAGAAGAAGGGGAACTATGTAGTTTATACGCTCGTGACTGAACCGCTGTAAGGTTACGTCCCACACCAAGGGTCTACTTGGAAAAAAACTTTTATCGTGAGCATGATTTTATCAGTTCCTGAGTTTCTGTTAAAACAAACAGTACACTGGAACGTTCTAAAAAAAAAAAAAAATTCAACTTGTTAAAATATGTCAAGCTTGCATTTATTACTTACGGCTTACTTCTACATTATAATTTTATTATCTAAAAATCTTTAGACTAAAAATAATATTTTGCTTATTACAAATTTGGCCGTTAGGTCTAACGATTTCTTGGCATTTCCCAATCACGATGTGAAACATTTCTTGCTTTTCCAGATGTAATTAGTGTGTAATTCTCCCGACTTTCTCTTGTACATCAATCATAATGACCATGAACTTGTGAGCTGCTCTTTCTTTGGATATGGGTCAATATTAAAGTATTTGACTGAACACCATTATAAATAACTACCAGACCCCTGTAGAAACACCGGATTCCATTACAAACACAGCAGATATCTCCAGACTCCATGAGGGATCGCGTATTAACAAATAATGAAGAAAATACAAACAATTACAGAACCACTAGAAATCAGCAACCAGCAAAAACATACTATAATTTTTTGTCATTACTGTTTCAGAAAAAGCTGGTTCGGGATCTAGTCTACTCTGACTGCGATATCTATAGCAAAACCGTTCTGGCACTGAAAGCAGAGGAACATTCTTAACCCTTAATTACTCTGCTCTCCACGATCTCATCCTTTAAAGTTCAAAACACGGGTAAAAAAATGAACAAAAACGCGGGTACGAACAATCGATTGCGGTCATAAAAGGCGACCATCTCTAAGCTAATAAAGATAAGCTCATCTTCAGACACTTGTTCTGATTTACAAATCATAAAACCCCACATGCTGGTTTTGAGCTCGGCGGATAAACAGTGGTGGGTTGATTAAAATTTACGACGGGCCGTGTTTATTGTGTTTGGCTTGGCCTTTTGTGGCCTTGAAACCTGAAACCTTGACAAAACCATTAGCCCCAGACTGAGAGAGGCCAGGTGGGTTTCGCCTTCTTGCTGATCTCTCTCTCAGTGCTCTCTCTCTCTCTCTCTCTCATTTTTCTTCCCCCCATCTAATCATCCCTCTATCTTTAAGCTTTCCATCCCCGTTTGCCTCTCTCAGCTCAGACACATAAAACTACATGACAGGCATTCCACGCCGTATAGGCTGTCTCTATCGCCAAGCCCATATGCCGGAGGAGCAATGCCTGACATTTCCTTAAGAAGTAAGAGAGCATGACGAGAGAGAGAGAGAGAGAGAGAGAGAGAGAGATGCCAATTTAAACAGAGTCTTAATGTATAAGCCTGTCTATTGCTTAGCTACAACCCTTAGGAGCTTGGCTTGAGGTCTTTCAATCAGGCTTAACTAATCCTAAATCCCCTGACTATCAAATCTTTCTTCTTTTTTTTTTCAGTACCTGGAAAAGGAAACAATCTTTGGTGGGGGGGTTTGGGGGATCAAACGTCCTGATTTTTCCTCATTACCAACATTTCACGGTCAACAGCGAGGAAAATCAAGTTCACCAAAAACAACCGTGAACCTTCTTTATTCATCAACCATGAGATCACCTTGAAGCACTTGTTTTGAATACAGAAACTATACAGCAGTTAGCGTAGAAACTAGCTAGTTTACTTTAATAGCTTTGTCAGTGAAGAGATCGGTTTTTGATGAATTAGCAAACCTTTGGGCCTTCTCTGAAACAGGAATTAAAATTATTCCTGTATTCATGGCGAAGTTACTAAAATTCTGGCAATCATAATAAGTACATTTCTGAAAATCTTTCTGAGGAAAAAAAAAAATCAGTTAAGCTTTTTTGTAATACCCTTAAACCTTCAAGTACAGCTTGAAGCGTTAGCTTGCTATCTAGCTAACCCGGCTAGCGAACTTCCCCCTCATCGGTTCTTGTTTTCTTCTTTTATGTCGTTAAATCCTTAGTGTTGTTATGACTGTTTTAATTTCTGTTATAAGCTATTATATTGAGATATTGATTAGAATAGCTAAGTTTAAAATCAGCTAGCTAAGCTTGTCTGCAAGTTTAAACATTGCTTTTTTGGCTTTACCAGTACAGTGCCTGACTAGCTCAGATGATGCTGAAAATCTATTTTAAAAATTAATTTAATTAAAGGTAATGTATACCTCAGTACCTCAGCATACGAACGTCCTGCCTTACAAATTTTTACCTTAAGAACTGAAATTTAACAAGAAATCATTTCCAGCATACGACCGAAGTGAGCTAAACCGAGCGCCAGCCAAGTTTTCAGTTTAGTTTTTAAAGCCGTATCATAAATTAAGATTAAGTCAGGTTTAATGTACATTTTTCATTAATATCTTCATGAAATAGTTCATTTACATTTCTGGTCTTTCTATGCAAAATTAATTATTATAGGAAATTGGTAACATTGTTAATATTTTTGAGTGGCTGGAACGGGTTATCTGTATTTACATGATTTTCTACGGGAAAATGTTTCGCAATACAAAATTTCAACATCAGAATTCGCCTCTGGAATGGATTATATTTATATGCCGAGGTAAAACTATATTTGTCCAAGTTAAGCAGGTATTTTAGGACATGCGGTGTACGAAGCTTTAGAAATTATCTAGACTCTTTCTATGTCAATATTTGCCTTTTTTCCCCCCAAAGTAAATGAAGGAAGTGCTTATTCTGCTTCGCTCGGTTCTCCCCGTCACGCTATAAAAAATTAAAAAAATTTAAATAAAAAAAATAAAAAAACACACTAACCCTAACGAGTGACCTTTAATGGTCGAGGCCTGGATGCAATTTACTCGTCCCAAAGCCCAAGTAAAAACACACAGAGCACACGCTATTTCACCTCGTCCTGCGTTGCACCCGCAGGACCCGAATTGCTTTTTCTTCTGCGTTAAATAATTCAATTGCAGCCATCTGGATGCCGTGTGATCTAATTCAGGGCTTGGTCGGGCCGCTCTGGCTTCGGGGTGACGGCGGACAAACGCAGAGATTAGCAGCTACGGCTGGAAAGGAACAAACACCGGAATGGCACACGCCCGGGTGTTAGGGTTCAGACCGCTGCTTTTACGGACAGCGCGATTAAATAAGCGATGCCGTTTATCTCTGGGGTTAAGTGTACATGTCGGGGATGTTTTTTTGCATGTCCTTTCAATCAACACTCGTGCGTGAAACCCGCCCGCTATCGACCCGCAGGCCGATCGCAGGGCGGCAGATTAGACGACGATGAGCGCCTGATGACTCTCCGTTTCCAAAACAATCGCGCTCCGTCAACAAAGCTCTTCAGACCTCGAGGGGGGGAGAGAACCTCTGAAAACTCACACCTGGCTGAAGAGAGAAAGGGAAAGAGAGAGGGGGTGTAAGAGCAGGAGGAGGAGGAGGGGGAAAATGTGTTAGGGAGCGAGCGAGCGAGCGAGCGAAGGGAGGGAGAGAAAGAGATACAGAGAAATCAATTGAAAGATGAAGAAAAGCAGGAAAAAGTGGAGAGAATAAGCGTGTAAACAAAAAGGGAGAGGCGCAGAAAGGGAAATAATGGAACAAATTTGTGAACCAAGACAAAAAGAGAGAGAGAGAGAGAGAAGAGCAAAAAGGAAAATCAATTGAAAGGGAGGAAACGGAAAAAGTGCAGATCATCACAGGACATGGAGAAATTAAAATGGAAAAAGAAAGTGAACAAAGTGATGGAGCGAGAAAGAAAAGGGCAGGAAACCCTTTATTATTATTATTATTATTATTATTATTATTATCATCGTTGTTATTGTTATTATTGCTATTATACAGTTTTTTTAAAAACGTCATCTTTATGTATTGTTTCTTAGTTATCTAGTGTTTTTTTTATTCCTTATTATAATGGCTCCTTCTTTTTCTTTACCTTAATGCTCGTTTCCTTTCTTACTTAATTTTAACTTCATTTTGAAATCATCATCATCGCACCCATTTTCCCTTCATCAGTTTTTCCTTTTGCGATTCAAAGTTTCCTTTCATTTTCCTCAAGTCTTCAATGCATTGCTTATTTCATTTTATTTCCTTTCGATTCATATCACACACCGGTACATTTCTTTAGATAAAGATCAGGTTTCTTAGCATAAAGAAAAATAAATAGTTTCCTATTTGCTCACTTCTTCGGTCTGTTTTTCACTTATTCTTTCTTTCATTATTATTATTATTTATTTACTTATTTATTTATTTATTTTAATCCTTTGTTTTTATTTCATTGTGCCTTGACTCTTGTTCTTTTGGAACAGAATGTTCTTTTCTTTTAAAAAAAGAAAAAAACCTAAACATACTTCTTTCCTTCATCATATTTCTTTAATCATTATTTCAATAAGCCTGTCTTTACTCGGTTTGGTACTTTTCACGACAATAGAGAACGTGCTAGAAAACTTGGGAGGTAACGTTCATGTTTGCCGAAAAAGAGAGCGAAATAGACGGAGAGGGAGAGAGCGAGACGGAGATGGGGGCTTTGGTCCTGCTGAAAAATGCTAGTGTTAGCTGCAGGTGATAATGACTGTTTTACACCTGGGGCCTGCTGCTCCTTCATCTCTCACACACACACATGCGCACACACTCCACAATCCATTATCTTCTTCACTCCAGCTTTTCCCAGCGCTCCCGCGCAGGATCAGATGTTTGCAAATGTTTGGAAAATGCTGGACGCTTTAGAAGCAGGAAGAATCGGCAAAGCTACTGCAGCGTGCGGAACTACAACAAGGCGTAATTGCATCCACATGTGCGACATACGAGTGTGTGTGTGTGTGTGTGTGTGTGTGCGTGTGTTCCTCTCTCTCTGTCTCTCTGTGCTTGAAATAGCAGATTAAGTGGGCAAAGTGGTTCAGAGCTGAACTTTGCTGACCTCGTCTCAGTTCAGAAGAAAGTGTGTGCAGGAAGAAACACACACACATACACACACACAGAGAGAGAGAGAGAGAGAGAGAGAGAGAGAGAGAGAGAGGTGTCGACTTATAATCACATTAACAGCCACCTGTAAGGAATCACTGTTATTAAGAGCACTCTTCGACTGATTAGCCCTTGAGTCATACAGCTCCAAGGAGCAATCACACACACACACACACACACACACACACACACACACACACGACAAGCATACGGCAGCACTCATTCACAAATTCTTCCTGTAAATACACCAAAAACAAAGATGCTAAAAAAACCCAAACAAGTTCCTGTTTTTCTGCGGCTGAATCTCAAATCATGCGAGGTTCTAGTGCACTGTGTAGGGTCACACTGGTAGTGCACTCGGGGACGTCAGACAGTATGAGGTATGTAGCGGTTAAAATTTTGAAAATCACAGCTCTCTCATGATCTTATTTATCATACACACGCGCACTTTCATTAACCAATAAAATACATATAAATGCATGCAAAAATGGATGTATAGTATCATGTGATTCTTAATGGTGATCCAATAAATAAATAAATAAATAGAAATCTGTGCCCGTATTCACAAAGCTTCTTAAGCCTAAAAGTTGCTCCCAGTGACGAAATTCTAAGAAAAATCTTAGAATTAGGGCATTTTCTTAGATTTTCCCCCTTAAATTTAGGATTAATTCTTAGTAAAGATAAAAATGATTCACAAAACATCTTAGACCTAAAAACAGGTCCTAAGGTAAAAATTTGTTAAGAGTACAGAGGAGGACTTTTAAGAGGCTAAAGAGTTTCTATAGCAGAGGACAAAATGGCGGGAGGAGGAAATAAACTCAAAATACTGAACATAAAGCTAAAAGTAAACACTGCTCTTCTGTCCAATTTGGTTTTCTTGTTCTCTTACTCCTTTCCATCTCTCTTGGATTCTTGGCTACAGACCATCCAAAAGTGCAGCTTAAAACAGACGGTCCTGTAATCATATTCATTGTAAAAGCTGAGACATTTTGCTCCCAACAATCTGAAATGGATTAAAAGTAATAAAATCAGTACGGTAAATAAATGTGAGAACTTAAATATTAGTAACTAATGTGTGGAAAGTGGTTGCTTCAAAAGACACATTTTCAACATTTGGGTGTTTAATTATCGAAGATATTTCGCCTAGAAACTTTGCATAAAGTAGCCTGTAGTCATGATTATACCGTTTCTTCATATACAAACATTATGATTTCACCGTCTGTTCTATTATCATGTATTCTGTTTTCACAAAGAGTGCATTTCAAAAACTTTACAGAGGTCAGAGGTTAATTTTTATCAACCACTCACAGTCCTTGAATCGCTGCACCATCCCTAGCAACAGGGTCGACCACACCTCCTCACTAAGATAAAAGTTTTTGTACTTTCCTAAAAAAGTTTCCTAAATCACTTTTAGTCTAGGACTCCCAGCTAGGACTTTTTAAGCTAAGATAGGAACTCGCTGAGAGAATTCTAAGAAGTTTTGTGAATACGGGCCCTGGCTTATTTTACCTGTAAAAAAAAAAAAGAAAAAAAAAAGATAGAAATATAACTAACTTTTTTGATTATTATATGGTTATTACATTAGTCACTGATCAACCATAACGTTAACACTCACTCACTCATCGTCTATACCGCTTAATCCTGTATTCAGGGTCACGGGGGGCCTGGGGCCTATCCCAGGAGACTTAGGGAACGAGGCGGGGTTCATCCTGGACAGGGTGCCAATCCATCACAGGGCACACACACACTCATTCACACACTACGGGCAATTTGGGAATGCCAATTAGCCTAACCTACATGTCTTTGGACTGTGGGAGGAAACCTGGAGGAAATCCACTAAGCACGGGGAGAACATACGTGCACACAGAGACAGGACTCAAGCCTGGCCGGGGATCGAACCCGGACGCTGGAGGTGCAAGGCGACAGTGCTAACCAACACTACACCGCCGAACCTCCATAACGTTAACACTAAATATTAATTACGTAATATCAAACTAGAGACGGGTTCATGAGCGCCTGAGGCTGACGCATGGCCAAGATCAAGATCAAGTCAAGTCAAACATTCTTCTTTTCTTGATCATTTGTCTTTAATTATTATTTCAATAACATAACACATCTGGCTAACGAAGAAACCCAATTAGCTGGCTAGCTGAGACGAGACAGATTGACATTTTAAGCTGGCAGAGAACTATTTACGTAGTACCAAAGGCCGACCCGCCAGGTCCGATCCCACAGAAAATCCAATGCAGCACACATCACTGAAAAAAAGTCAAAGCTGTCTACAACAGAAAGACACCAAGAGACCCAGTGCATTACAGCCTGCTGTACACAGGACCAAGCAGGAGAAATCTGATCGAGCACCCATGTGTGTGTGTGTGTGTGTGTGTGTGTGTGTGTGTGTGTGTGTGTGTGTGTGTAGATTTTATTTTATATATGCGTGTGTACCGTCTCTACATATATACACTGCATTATCGTCGTGTGTTGCCTGTATCAAACCTTAAACACACTCCGACACAGATATTCACACATGCACATACACATGTAGACACATGTCCATGTACAGACACACACACACGCGCGCGCACCTATATCCTCCACATGCACACATGCACACACACACGCTAACAGAAATGCACACAAGCACATATCTATGTATACATTTGTCCACGTATACATAACACACACACAAAACACACACCCCTCATGTTACCAGAGAACAGGTGCTCCTTAGACACGCAGGCGTATTTTCTGGGTGTGTGTGGCTGCCATGCGCGCTCTCCTGCTAACTCTCCGTCTCGACACTGTCACCACGCTGCACTCCCTCTCCTATCCGGACACTTCATCACCACTACCATCAATTACGTGAGCAACACCCGACCTCACCCTGACATCGCCTGAATATTATCTCCGTGACGCTCTTACTCGGATTGCGGACAAATCTTTTCAATTTGAGAAACAACGTAAATCTATGCTCGCAAAGGTCAAGCCTTTGTCTTTCACCCGCACGCGTATTATCCCTGAAGGCGAGAGTGCGGCACGGGTAATGAAGCCACTGTCTTGTCCGATGAATGAGCGAGACAGACAAGACACACAACAGTGAGCTATTGTGAATGCGAGTGTGTGAATGCGAGTGTGTGAATGCATGCGTGTGTGTGTGTGTGTGTGTGTGTGTGTGTGTGTGTGTGTGTGTGTGTGTGTGTGTGGGGCCGGCCATGGCGACTGCTCGAGAGACGCCTCAGTGAGCCTTCAAGCCATCAGGAGACAGTGATGAGTTTTTGTGGAGCTGCAGGGCACGAAGACTTTAAGCTCATTAATTGCTTCCAACCCCCTGTTAGGCCACACAAATGCGTGCGCGCACACACACACGTGCGCACGCAAGCACTAGACCGGGAAAACACGACCACCAAACAAGACCCTCCATTTCTCCGGGGTTCTAAGTCACTTCATCACTTCTTCTACCCCCCCCTCCTGAGGGAGCGATGAGACGTCTGGACGCCTCCATCTACAACACGCATCAGGACCAAACCGATCGAAACTGCAATGCAGATGGGGGTGGGGGATGCTACGGGTGGGGTTTTTGGAAAGACAGCGAACCATCAGCTCTGTAACCCCCCCATGGGGCCTCGTTGGCTCTTGGGTAAAATGTTCAGCGTGACCTCAGCAGCGCTGCCATCAATCGCGGCACAGAGGATGGAGACGGTCAAGACATTATGACTAACGGGGACATTTTTAACCTTATTTCAAGAACCGTGCATCCAGGATCCATTTCAGCATTGTGTTTCCTGTATTACAATGACACATTTGTGGTAACGTGTACCCCCCCCCCGGCCCCACCCCGCCCCCCCCCCACCCCTCTCTCGCTCCCTCGGTCTCTCTGAGTGCACATTCGTCTACATCTACCTGTTAGCACCATCTCCTTTGATCATCATTCTTGGATCGTTTGTAGCCGGTTATATCTTCGCTCAGGTGCTTTATCCTAATCAGGTTGGCTGTAGATCCATCCAGAGAAGACCGGGAGAGCGGCGGCGTGTGGCGTCAATCGATGGCCCGTCGTTTCCACGCGAGCATAATACATATAGCGAAATACGCAAACGGTCATGTTTGGATTGATTCCAGTCCAAATTTTACAATGGCAGCGGCAGGTTGATTTTATAAGGAAAATAATAATACACAGGGGTGGAGTGATGCCACCTTATGAGGGCTTACTTGTTTTTTTTTTTTTTTGTAAAAATTTGCGTCTTGTACAGCTTCCATCTCCGCGGTTCGATACCACTGCTCTCTCTCTCCGTGTGCTTGGATTGGATTCCACATCGCTTGGATAAAAATGTCTGCCAAATGAATGAATGTAAATGGTCCAAGGCGTCTGTAAATGGGTTTAGAACCCAAAAAAAATAAAGAAAATAGAAGGGGGGAGTAATAAGAGGCATTGTGAAATACGCTTGATCCTTGGCTAACCCTAAAGTAAAAACGTAAGCGTAAATGTAATTTGTTAATTTTCAATGTGTTGAAAACACATTCGCCCCACACACACACACATACAACGCAGCTTTTCAATAATTCAAACTCTGCCTGAAAGCATTTCCTTCGTGACGAGATACAGGAACATTGCTCAAGTAGGTACACTCATTAAAATCCCAGAACCTGGCAGGCTTTAGGACCTAAATCCCTTCCGCATGTTTTAGAGGCTTTGCACCCACCAGGATATTCACACTTTAAGTCTCGCCACTTAAGACGTAAGATGTCTACAACCCCAGACTTTCCATTACCATTTCTTGTCTTACTATCTGGATATGAAAATAATCTAAACTGCTATCAAGTATCAGGATGTGTTGCTTTGCCAGGAGTGTAAACAAAACAGCTCGTCATATTGAAGTGTCGGACGACATTCAAATTATTTACAAGTAAAATCTTACTGATTTCATAAGTAGTTACTCTGTCTCTCACCAATTACTCCCCAGAAGATCCCAGAATTTGTTTAACGAAAATACTTTTAAAACACTCCCACAAAGACTGAAGGAGCTGTAGGGGAAAAAAGTCCAGGATAAAGCCCAGACCTCAGTTTTATTGGGAATCTGTAGCAATCTTGGCAACCTGGCCAGAAGGAGTTGGCAAAAATATCAGGCTCCGGCTGCGCTAAGGAAGCAAGAAAAGAAGGAAGAAATAAAACAAAGAAGGTAGGAAAGATGCAAGAAAGGGAACAAGAAAAAAAGGAAGGAAACAAGGAAGGGAAGAAAGGAAGGAAAAAAATGCAAGGAATGGAGTAAAGGAAGCAAAGAAGGAAGCAAAGAAGGGACAGATAGATGGATAAATATCACAGAAGCTCTAACCGCAGCCAAAGGTGGTTCTACCAATTAGTATTGACCCAGGATGGACAATGCTGGTGCAATCAATCAATTCTAGCCCGAGCGTTGAAATAAAAATATTCTGCCGAAATTCGATGCATTTCATTCATCCGTCATCAGTGACCATTTTCCCCCTGGTTGGCATCATGGCTCATGCCAGAAACGCCGTATCTGAGGCGGGAATACTCCCATGGATGGGATACCAGTTCATCTCAGATCACCACACACCCACACAAGAGCAAAGACGGAGAAGACAATCCTCATACTGGCACGTTTTTGAGAACTGGACGACCCGGAGAACCATGGAATCCCACACGGGAACATGCGAGAAACATGCAGAACTCATGGATTACGGATTATCAAGCCTGAGGAGACCTTGAAGCTGAGAAACAGTAGAAGTATTCGTCGTCGTCAAGAGGGGATACTTGCAAGACGAGACGCTCTCTGTCCGTCTGTCTGTCTGAAGTGTGACTTGTGATTTCATCCTTATTATCCGAGTAATAATGGATTCGGCCCGGCCTGGGTTCGTCTATCTGATTTGCTCCCAGTGAGAAACGACAATGTCCTGCTTTGAACAGCCGTACTGTGCGAAACCAGAAAACAATTTACTGCCACTGCAATGTTTAATACTTACCCCCCCCACCCACATACACACCTCTGAGCAGGACTAACCTCCTAGCACAATGTGCATATGATTTCTGTATGCGTCACCTACAGCAGCTGCTCTGTATTTCCTCCGAGCTCAAAGCAGGGGGGGTGGGGGGGGGGGGCTAGCAGCTAACATCAATACAATTGATTAAGGTATTTTCGAGCCTGTCTTCCATAATTGGCCGAGGAAATACTGCCTCCGCTGTGACGGATGAAGACACAAAAATTGAAAATGTGCAAAGGATGAGAGGGAAGGGGGAAGGAATGGGGGTTGCGATCAAATTAAAGATTGGAGGTTTTAAACTTTGTTTAAGGCGTGGCTTTAAAATGTGCTGACCGTACACTTGTGTATTCAGTTTTAATCACAAAGCAAAAGAAAAAAAAAAGAAAAGAAAAAAATACACACATTCCTTGCTGGCATTGTGAGTGCTACATTTCATCCTTCTTCTTTTTAACAATAGGCTGAATGGGTTTCGGATGCTAGCAGCGATCAGGCTCCTGATTTGCACGACGGGAAGTGAGGAGCTAATTGAGAACAAAGCCGGCTCCGAGTGATGGACTGACAGGGGTGCTGACTCGACTCTTAGGCGAGAAAACACGGCAAGAGCGCAGCCTCCCGTGCCATGGTGCCGCTCGCTCGCCGATTCGAATTCTCCGACTTGTCAGAGGGCTTGGCACCAGACCAGAGGCGCGAGGAGGAAAAAGAAGAAGAAGAAGTAGGAGGCGGAGGAGAAGAAAGACCACACTAGCCATTATCTGGTAATGGGGCTGCTTTTACGGTTCTCTCTCACACTCCTGACCTTGAGATTTTAACAGCCGGACCTGATGGTTTATTCAGTTTACTGACAGTTCAGTCGGACATGGGGAACGAAAACAGTGCATATGACTGGATCAAGCAGTTCCACGTGTTTATATAAGGTCAGGGGTAGCTCAGTGGTTCAGGTGATGGACTGTTAATTGGATGGTCCAAGGTTCAGTCCCCACTACCACCACCTTGCCAGACCCTCAACTGCTCAGATGCACAATGAGATTAAAATGCAGGTCGCTCTGCATAAGAGCGTCTGGCAAATGCTGTAGTTTTTTTTGTAATTTTTATAGTAGCTTCTGCGTTACAGTTTTTCAGCCTCTGCAGTGTCCGTTTTTTTTTCTTTTCTTCTTTTAAATGACATGTCATGGCGAAAGTCTGTTGTTGTTCGATATTAAAACTAGATAAGATGTTTAAAATATGCGTTCATTCTTTCTACAAACTTTACAACGAAATTTAGATGTAGTTGTCCGAAACACATTTTCAACAAGTTCCACACAGGAGTAAAAGAATCGCAGTTAAATAAAATGTGTCTGACAGGCAGAAGGGTTTTGGGTTCGGGTTTGATTCCTGCATGAAGTTTGCATGTCCTCCACGTGCTTGATGGGTTTCCTCAGGGTACTCGATCCGGTTTCCTCCCACTGTCCAAAGACATGCAGGTTAAGTTAACCGGTGTGAATGATGACCGGAGGTCCCACCACGGTCATAAAATGGGAACAAATAGAATGGTAATCACCACTGACCTCCACGGTTCTTTGTTGGACCACAGAGGCTCCTAGATGGATGAATGGGTGTTTGGTTTATGTTCACTTTTTTTCTTTTCCGCTTTGGCTGAAGTTTCCGCTATTAGCCGTGTTGAAAGAAGAAATAATAAACAAACAAATAAAAAAATAAATACGCCGCGATGGATTAGTTCACCAAACACATTAAACAGGTCTGAATGGCGTCTTCCTTTGATCTTCATGTCTGATCTTCGATCTCGCGCTACGGCTTTATAAAATTTTAAGCAGCCGTTTGTAATTTTTCAGGACGAATTTCAACTGTTATGACAACAATGGCAAGTTCTCCCCCACTGGTGAAACATCACTTACCTCCTGAATTCCTGTTCAAAAGAAGGAAAAAAAAGAAAAAAGAAAAAAGGGGGGGGGGGGAGTGTGGGATGTTCAGGGGGCGGAGCTCATTTTCATACCGTGAAATCAAAGATTTATGATTCAAGAGATGTTTACAGCCATTCCTTCTAGGTATTTATATATTTATTTAGGATATTTAAGCATATTTATGTTTGCATATAGATTTTTTTAAAAATAATCAACATATGAATAATTACTGTTTGTTGTTATTACTAATTTATAGCACTATATATAATTTCATGCACTTTAGTTTTCAGCACTAAAATTTACGCACTTGTTCTCTAAACGTCCTATAGAAGGCGAACAAACCAGATTAAAATCTAAACAACCAAGAACCTCCAGGAAAAGTTGACCAACTTGCTGAACCGTAGCCAATCCCCCGACACTCATACAGATTAAAAAAATATATATATTAATAAACGACATTAATGCTCCCCTCTCGACCTGAACTGATCCAAATCTGAGCAGCACGTCTCACTTTTCTCCCTCATCCTTTCCTCCTTTCTTTCTTCTCTCGGCTTTGGAGACACGGCCGTTTGCATTTAATACGCCTCTGACATTTCTGTCCCATTTTCATTGGCTTTCTTTCATCTTCGTCCGGCTGCCCTGGCCTTTCGCTGGGGGTCAATGCGGTTTCCAGACCCCCGGCTTTGCCTCCACCACTTCATCAAGGCTCGAGAGGGGAGCAGCGTGATGGGGAGGTGAGGGGTGAGGGATGTGGGGCTCTTGTGGCCTGTAAATGTCTCCAGCGAGACATTGAGGGAGCCTCTCCTTGTGCAAGGAACTCAATCCAGGCGTTGTGAGTCCTGAAGCTGATGAAGCGTTCACTAATCACAGTCACGGCAAACGGCAAGGCATCTCCAGTGTCCAAATGTCAAAAAAAATGAGAGGCGAGGCAGGGGAAGGGAAAGGGAAAGAAAAAAAGAAAAGAAGAACGAGTCTGATAGTTTGCGTTCCATCTGGGGAGACATATGGGGCTCGGCGGTCAGTGTCAATACGAGATGTGATGGAATTTCAGTGTCGCCGCTCTGGCATCCTGCCTTTGGTATGACATTTAAACTGAGAGACTGCAAGTACAGTCGACTTCCGTCACTATCGAAACGTTAACCGATGTAAAATATTTGAATATATATTTTTATATGAATTATTAACATTACACACCACCAATACTTTTTATAAGGATTATTACATTTATAATCAGAATATTCTTTAAGCATTACAGTTAATGTAGTTTTAAACAGTTAATTAATGACTTCTTCGTAAATACTTTAAATAATTAATTAGTAAGATGTTTATTTATCAGATAAACTTCTATTTAATATACATAGTGTTTTATTGTTGTTGTTTTTCCCCCCCCATTACTGTTCTGTACATCTTGGGATACACTGCTGCTCGATTGCCATTTTTCCCCCTCTGTCTCGTTCATGTCCCCTCTTAAAACCTTTCCTTTGTTGCCAAGACATTCCTCTGATAAGGATGTTTAGGATAAGCCGGACATTTACGACCGCAGCCTGGTTTAAAGCGTTCGAACGCAGAGCGTGAGAGGAAGCAGACACGCTCGATCTCTCCATAGCTATTCATCCGCTCTCTCTCTCTCTCTCTCCCTCCCTCTTTCACCAGACTGGTACTCGCTGCCCAGAAAGAAGGCAAAACAAACAGTTATGAGCGACTAAGCAAACATCTCAGAAGCATAGCCATGATGTAAAGCAAACACACGGCACTGTTAACACCTCCTAAAGCCTAGTAAAGCTCTGGCACATGAACACCCCTCCCTCCGCTTTCTAATACATCTCGAAGCAAGAAGACGGGTGTCGCGAGTCCGTGTAACAGCCGGGAATAAAACCGAAAGGTTGGCTAAACAGTGCAGATATAAAAACCTTGTGTTTCTGAGGGCAGATTGAATTCCGTCTGCTCTGATTTCCTCTGATCTGTATCGGTATTAACAAAGAAACAAGTGTTTACTGCGTCGTGAAAGATCTCAACACTTAAGGCCATGTTTCCTTTTTTTTTTGTCCGATAATAGGAAATAAAAGCAAGGAACGGAATAAAACACTCGGGCATGTGCTGTTAAAGGAAAATAATCAACGACGGAGGGCAATTTTATTCCCATACACCACAATTGAAAAATATCGAAGAAACACTACTATTGCCTCACTATTTATCCATTTATAGTAGTTATATTTATTGTTTGTTATTGGTAAACCCATCTTTGTAGCTACGATCAGAAGACTTACTTCCTTATACCCGATTTCAGTATGCAGGAGAAGTGAAATTTATCTACCATGCGGCAGTGGGGGAAGGCTATTACAGGCACGCCGCATGTGTGTGGTGTGTGTAGAAGACCAGAGAGACAAAGCGACAGAAAGAGGGAGTCCTCTGCGGCTTGATGGGTTTCCTCCTCTGGGACCCTGGGTCTGAGGATGTACTTTCACTCGGTGCTAGTGAAGCCTGATTAAGTCCCATGGCGGTGGTAAAAAGGAGTGTGTGTGTCTGCGAGCATGTGTGGCCCCGTTCATCATAATACAGACACACACAGCAAAATCATTTAACCTTAGGTTTAAAAGGATCTTCTATCTTTTTTTTTTTTCTTCTCTACCCCTCGCCACTATAAATATAATACAGCTTTAACTTATTAGGATCCTTTACATTCGTCGACTGTCGGATGACGACAACCCGTGGCTGATATGCGATGATTACTGACTAAAGCGCACGGTGCGCTTGCTCATGCATGGCCAGGACTGTCAGAAATGTGCTGCTGAAGAACGCGCCTGCGTAGTTCACAGCTATTAAAAGCTCAAGGTCACTCTCTGGGTTTGGTGTGATGGAAAATAAATAAATAAATAAATAAATAAAAACGATGCAGCGATGAAGGCCAGCAGTCACTGGGCGAGTAAACAGGTGATTAGACAGAGGGCAAACACAGAGCCGAGTCCATTCAAGCATGGACGACGCCCTGCAAACATCACCCGCGCAAACACAAACAGGGAGTAGAGACGCCACTCTCAGCCTGCTCTCTTCTGATAAAAACGACAGGCCCGACTTGCACGCGGTACAATTTGATGTAGCTGTTTAAATGTTTGGGTTTTTACTTATTGCCGAGAGATCAGGATCTCGCTCGGGGAAAACGATGACTGCAAAGCGGAACGTTCGACTCTGGAGGCGCGACGGCACTCGCTAGGCAGCCGGCACTATTCCGCGCGTTTCATGACTGGCACCTGGCATCGCTTTGGTCAGTAAAGGAGATGCCATTCTTCATATACGGTACGTTTAAGCCAAGGATTGTGAAGGAGTACTGTATCGTCTGGATCACAGCCACAACCGGGGAGCCTTTTGGTAAAGAAATTTGTACACATGAATGGTGTTGCATGGAGAAATGGTAGCTTCATTGGTTCAAATTTTGGGCGACTGATCAGAGATCACACGGCAAAACCAACAAGGCACTGCTTCGGCACCTGTGCCATCGTATCCTGTCTCAAAAAGTCGCAACGGATAATAGCGTCAACTAAATGAGCGAATAAAAAGAAATGAAAAAACTAACCGTCCCAAATTCTCTATACTCACAGCATCCGATACCAATCATCACTGGATTCGTCTTCGTCTAGAGTTTGTTTAATTCCAAACAGACTAGTTAATATCTTCAAAAAACAAAACAAACAAAAAAAACCCCAACCCCTTGGTTGATTCTGCCTGATTGGGTTGCTAGAGATACTATAACAGTCATCTCGGTTTGCCTGGAAAAGCCAGATAGATTCTCAACCCTGATCATGGAATAAACAAATAAGCAGCAAATGCAGGCGGTCCTGTAGCCTGGAGAGGCCAATAAATGATTTTTTGCGTTTCCGCTCAAAGTAGCACGACATGCGTGCTTTAGTGTAGTGTAGCTACAGGACACTAATTTGGAGCCATGAAATCAAGACACAAGCAAAATTTAGCTCGTTTATTCATGCTCAATTAGTGGTCTGAAAAGTTGCGCCTGTTTTTTTTTCTTTTTTTTTTGCTCCTCTAAACTGCCCGGACAAAAATACACAAATCATTTAGGTTTGATCATGGCCAATATGTGTGAAAATGCTCCCAGAACCACTCGCTCACATTTTCATCAGCCTGTTCCATTACAGAAGGAAAACTTGATCCATAGATGTGATAACCTGGTCATTCAGGTCGTCGGCTTACCTCATTTTATTGCCACATAAATGCTCTAGACCCGACCACCTGAATCAACCCCAGATCATAACACCGCCTCCAGAGGCTTGTACAGCGGACGCGTTGCGTGATGGGTGCATCGCTTCATGCGCTTCCCTTCCCTTCCGAACTCAGAAGACCGCATGACCAAATGAAGTCGGCTGACAACATTTTTTATCTGATGAGTCTCACTAACAAATGGTTTTTTATAGGACAACACAGCTGTTTAATCCCAATCCTACGTATGAGTGCTTGAAATGCTCTTGAACTTTTCACTATTAAAAACCTTGCTCTTATTTCTACCGTCTGTTTAATTTAAGATGAAGTCTCCAACCACGTTCACTCGTGATTTTATGATTTTAATACATGCATTTCTAAGAGCTTTCAGGAACAGGTTGTAGTTGGTTGTAGGTGGTTCTTGGCTGTATTTATTTACAAGAAATACCAAACGCTCTAGATAAAGGTCTGTGCTTGTGAGACTAGCTTGAGCGTACATTCGTCGGGGATTGGCTAAACAGGATAGGGACAAACACCACTGAAGAGTCCAAGACCATTTCTACTAAAAATTGAAAGGATAAACTACAAGATCAAGAACGAAAGGATGAGCCAAACCACACAATCATAAAGGAACTAGAACCTTTTTTTTTTGTGCATTATTTATTAAAAACTGAATCACATGTTCTCTTGAGATACACCAACTGCTCCAGCGAGTTATGGCACTTCCATGTAGGAGGAATAATGTGCAAATTTCTGAGATATAAACTATAAACGTGCAGTCCAAGCTGGGGAACCGTAGTCTGTGGAAGTCTTGTGGAAGTCTGGAGTACCTCCAAGAAAATAATAAAATAAAATAAAACAAAACAAAAGAACCCTCGAAGCCCCAAACTGTATATAATTTTCCACACAATTCACACACGTAGCATTTTCAGACGTCCTGAAGAGTCGTAAACCTGTGCTGCTGGCTCATCTGCATCCCTTTAAGGCGCAATTTGGGGGAAGTAAATATCTATATCGTTAAGGCAGGCCCCCGTGGGGGCGCACTCGTGACTAATCAGCTGTTGCGTTACACCGTTCAGGCCTGTTCGTTCTCAGGGCCGGCTGGGAGACAATGGCTTTTGGCAGCCGTCAATTCCTGAAACCGGCGACGCTATACACGTGAGAAAGCAAGAAATAACGGAAAGGGAGGATGGGGAGGTTGTTACAGTACGAGAGCATTTAATTATCTTTCGGCGAAGAAAGTCACTGTCACTCCGCATGTTTTCGAGGCACAAATGAAGCACTCGTACAGCTGGCATGACGATGCCACTAGCATCTGGAGTGCCGCGGAAGCGTGTGCGTGCAACGTGCGTGTGCCTTTCTTTTCATTTCCATCATTCCAGCACACGAATAGTCCAAAATCCTGGAAAGGCTCCAGAACCCCATTGCCTCCATTCGCAATTAGCTCTACCTAAACGCACATGCGCGAACAAAAAAGCCGCCTTTAGTGCACACTCGACGCAAACCGTGAGCCCAGACAGCATAATTCAGCGAATAGCGTACAGGTGACGCGGCTGAATGAAGACATAGCGGCGCGAGAAAGCCGTCCAGAGGAAGCAGGTTTCACACATCCGCCGTTAACGGAAGAGCCTGCCTTTGTCTTTGCTGTCACTCGGCGGCATTGTGCTCCAAGGAGACGGCGCTTTCTGCCTTCCGTTTCTCCCCTCTGAGACAATGTGCTGCCACAATGTGCCGCAATCATGGAATTAGCGCCGTACAAGCTGCAGCGCCCCGGAGCCTTATTAACGTGGCATCGTTTGACAGAAAGTCATTTTCGAGTGTGAATCTCTTTTAAGCTTATCAAAAGGAGATGGCTTTGCCGTACTGCATGATTGGGATTCTTTTTCTCTCGTTGAGTCAGGAAGAATCAAAGTCGAGGGGGGGAAAAAAAAAAATTATAAAAAAATCCAAATCTGGAAAATGGATTGAAGGGATGAGATTGGAGTTCTTCCACTTAGTGAGCAAGTGAGTGGAGTCTTTTTCGAATTCTGTCCGGTAATACAACAGGGATATCAAGAAAGTCTTTACTCCTCGCATTTCATAGCAAAACCACATTTTCTTTTTTTCTTTTTTTTATTTATGGACAAACCTTTTATCCATTTCCGTCGACATTCTTTTACAAAACATGTCTTTTTTTTTTTTTCCCCTCGCAATATAACTAAGACGAAAAACATGTCTCGTTGTGTTGCCAAGAAACGGTAAAACACTAATCCCTCCATTTCTGAAGACCTACTCGATGTTCGATCAAAGCACCGACACTGCAGACTCCTTCCAGAAATATCCTTACAGACAACTTGTAAGTGCTTCTACGGTTTTTCTGTTGGAATACAATACAGTTTGGTCCATTTCTGAACTATAACCCAACCGGAAGCGCTCCTATTCATGAACATGTAATTGATGGGGGGGACAAAGCCAAAGGAGCGACAAAGACGGTATAGTTGACAAGCTGAAATCTTAAAATACACAGAAGGTCTTTTATGAGCACTGTGTGAGAAATAAAGAATCAAAGAGCTGTGCATCCAACATGAAAAAAAAAAAAAAAAGATCGGAAGAGAAATTTTCCTCCACGTCACCTGAGCTGCTGGATCAACGGTTGTGAAAGATCAATTATGGCCTGTCAGTTGGATTGATGGAGTGGAACTTAAGCAGATAGCGCGGACACAGAAATGCAAAAACGCGGAGAGAAAGCGAGAGAGAGAGAGAAGAGAGGGAGGGAGAGAGAAAAGCGGGGAAGGGGGTCTCTGGGTTGAAGAAGAGTAAACCCCCTCCCCAACCCATCCACCCTTCACCCATCAGCCCTCACAACTCATCTCCTCCACCCTTCCCTCCATTCGGTGATTATTTCTGGAAAAATGACCTAGTTCCAGGTGCCTGGCTCCAAAGACTCTTGGGGAGGAAGAAAGAAAAAAAAAATCCTTTTTTCACCCCCCTGCCCCTGTAGTCCTCCGATACGAATCCCACAATCCTTCAGTCCTCACATCAAACGCAAGGACATACTGACACAGAGCAGCTCTCTGTACATCCGTTTCTCACTCTCACCCCTCTGCTGCTCTCTCTGTCTTTCAACAAAGTGCATGAGAGGTACTGTAAAATCTCTCCAGACATGACCGAGCAACACTCTGAAGCACTGTGCCGGATTTCTCTCTCTCTCTCTCTCTCGCCACCTTCTTGTGGTCTCACGGTCTCTCCGTCTCAGGCTGTCTCTCTCTCTCAATGCGTCTGTCGTTCTCCACCCCCATCTCTCCCTCTCTTTCGCTTGCTCTCTGTATATCAAATCTCTCAGGTTCAGCTTCTCAATGTCTCTCTTCCTTATTTAATTTTCTCAACAACAAAAAGACCCCCCCCCCCCCCTTCAGTTCCCTAAAATCGGTTTCGTTTCTCTTTTTCGCCTGTAACGCATTTAAAGATTGAAAGGAGACAGAAGGAAATATCAGCTAAGCAATTTCATTATTCATTACTCTTTATTAAATAAGAGGAGGGAAAACAAAAAACAACGACGGGACAATGACATAAATCCAAGCCCGTTCCGGTCCCTGTTATTTCATGAAATTGTTTCTTTTTCACGCGTACACTAAAGCGTATTCCGCGCCAGGTCTTTCCCAATTTGATACGGAATTGGTGGCGGCTGCTGTCATATGGGGGGCAGAGCAGAGAGACGAGGCTTTCCACCATCTGTCTCTTCCAGTTATTTTACTGCCTCTGACTTGATCCCTTGAGTTAGCCAAAGCTAATTACCTTGGACAAACCGTATCCATATCTAAACACTCGCAGCAGATTGCCTTCCATTATTGGCATGCCAGACAGGCGCGAAAGCTCCCGTCAACACACCGAGACCGGGAGAGCACGATCGGCCAAATCTTGATCCCCACATGTCCAGATGCCACAATCAGTGCTGTAACCGACCGCCACCGTGCTTTTGATCTCTCTTGCCCCAAACGGGGCCAAATCCAGAGCAGGAGTTTTAAACGACAGCTCTCGTTTAATGTGCAAAGTTCCCTCAGACAGTGAGACTGCAACAATGGCTGCAACGAGGTAACGATGTTTCTGCTGCACCCCAAACACCCTGTAGAGGTTGCCAGAATACTTGGGGTAAACCGAAACCCATTCGGTAGCGATTCAAAGCGATGAAAAACGAACTAGAAGTAAAAACAAAAAGGTCAGCTGGTTCTAATTTAGGTCCATTGTGGTTTTTTTAATATGTAGTTGGAAACTACGCAAATGGTGAAAGTGTGTGTTCATAGGTCCACACAGTGCTGCCAGCTTAGCTAGAATTCGGGACTTTTTCTACCCATTAAGTGCTGTTATTTATTTAATTTTTTTTTTACAAGCTTACTGACTAATCTAACATTTTAGCAGACTTTACTGGCTGTTCTGCACTCGACACAGTGCCCCAGCTCACCACTGCTGCTGCTGCTGCTTATACTAACTGATAACCGGTTCCAACAACCAAACACTGATCACTACTGTTCTCACTGACGGATCAATCCCTGCTATCTGCTATCACCCAAATGAGGATGGGTTCCCTGTTGAGTCTGGTTCCCCTCAAGGTTTCTTCCTATTGCCATCGTACGGAGTTTTGCTCCTTGGCTTGCTCATCAGGGACAATTAAATTACAAGTATTGACCACCACTGAGTGATGGGTTCCTTCATAACTACCAATGCTCCCAACAACTAAACACTGAATACTACTGTTCCCCAATGATCAACAACTGAAAACCAATGTTCTCTAACAATCATGTCCATTGTTCCCAACAACCAACCAGTGATCATCATTGATCCCCAACAACCAGCCACTGAACACCACTGTTCCCTATGAAGCAACTGCTAATCTCCACTGTTCCTCATCAACCAACCACTGAACACCACAGTTCCTCATCAACCAACCACTGAACACCAGAGTTTGGTTCACAGGGAACAGTGAACACTACTGTTCCCTATCAACCACTGTTCCCTATGAAACAACCGCTAAATACCACTGTTCCTCATCAACTAACCGCTGAACACCACTGTTCCCTATCAACCAAGGGCTTAACACCACTGTTCCTCAACAATCTTTACCATTAATCACCACTGTTCCCAATACCTAACCAATGACCACTACTGTTCCCAGTACATACATTGGTTGGTCGTGGGCAACAATGACAATGTCCACCTTTGTTCCCATGAATAAAAAACAAAAGATCACACCTGTTCCCAACAACCAACTACTGATCACCATTAATCAACAAGCAACCAATCACTGATCACCAAAACCAAATGTTCACATCAACCTCTTATCACTGTTGATCTCACAGCATAATTCTTTATTGTTTGCTCTATACTTTTTCCCCCTTCCATAAAACAAAACCATTTGTTTGTGGTGCCCATGATCATGCAACATTTCTTTGACGGGTATAAAATGCATAATCCATTTTTTTTTTTTTAATTCTGATAAAATTTTGCGATCGTCTTCAGAAAATTCTCTCATTCTTGTTACGTACTGATATCTAAATGATCATGAAGATTTCAATTAATATGCTAATCCTGAAATCATCATCAAGACATCTGAGCATGCATTATCTACTTCGTCCTGAAAAGAGTTGGCAACAATGCGTTCGTCGGCTTCTCCCCTTAAAGCATTCTAATTAATAGACTGAAATTTGGGGGAAAATCCAAAGTTTGATAAAAAAAAACCCTACAGTTGAGTGTCTAAGCGATATAATGTTTCGCTCTGTGTTTTTCTGCAACGCATAGCTCTCCACGTTTGTGCGCCGCTTTATTAAATAACGCATCTCTAATCGGAACATGTGATGGCGAAACACTAATGGGAGGAATTTGCAAAGACCCCCTTCAATTTAGCAATTTGCAGGGACATAGTGCTCATTCAGCACGCCGCCGTGCTCATAAATCAGCCGCCTCGTTTGCTGCGGCTCTTTCCGCACCGCCCGAGAGCCTCTGGCCTCCGAACCGCAGAACTAGAAAAACACACTGTGCTGCAGGAGCTTAATTACCAAACAGTGATGGCAGATCTGATATAGTGATCATAACAACTGAGTGCTATACTCTCAAACAGCCTTGCTAATGACTATAAAGCTTTTTTTTTTTTTCCTCTCCTCCTCTTTCTCTGCCTGCGTTTCGGCTCTTCGTTACCATCCTCTCTCTCTCATGCTCTCCGTGTCATTAAACATGCACGTACGTTCCTCAGATGACATAATGTGTAGTTTATTAGCCACTTTAATACCTGTGTAGGCTGAAGATCAGCGTAGCAACCGGGCTGGAAAAGGCAGACGGAGGTATCTAATGGCTCGTTTTTTCGGCGCACGGCTTCAAGGTTAGCTGCGAGGTTAGTCAGGGCGGAAATTGAGAAGAAGCACGATGCCGCGCAAGCAGGAACCGAGTGATAAAAAAAAAAAATAAAAAAACCGTGTCTGGCGGTTGTGCGCTAGTAGCAGGAGTAAAAATAAAAGAGAAAGAAAGAGAGAGAGAGAGTTTGAAACGAAAGGACACATTATTTCCTGTCAAACTTACAATGGATGAGAGAGAAACAAAAAAAAAATAAGACGTATCGGGACAATCTCTAACGGAGTGAAAGAGAAGCGAAACGCATCCGTTATTGCCACCGGTGCCTTCGCCGATCAGAAGCTAGCGTCTTGAGTCTCTGCCAGCCACGAGCAGGTGCTTAAGATTTGCCCTCTTACCCACCGAGCGCCTGTTCACAAGCGCCTGTTCGTCCTGACCTTTAACGAAGTTACCAAGCCTCCCATTAAATTACGACAGGAAACGAGCAGATAAAAGTTGCAGCGACATTGCAGGTGGCCCCCGAACAGCTTGATCCCAGAATGCATTGCTCATAAACACAGCGTGTATCTGGAACGACCAGGGTGCGCAGCTAAAGTGATTAGCCTGGATGCAGAGACATAAAAAAAAAAAAAAAAAAAAAAAGCGGGGAGAAGCAAGCACCGGCACTTAAAGCAGACGGATGACTCTGTGGCCAACAGTTACACGTCGTCACGTTTCCTCGGTAGAGACGATTCATCTCTAAATGCCCAAAGAGAAAGAGAAAAACTAGTGTATCTTCGGGTTTTTTTTTTATACTTGTTTTCCTTCTCCCGTTTGTCCACAAGTTGTACTGTCGGTTCTTCAACAGGCAGATTCGGACCATCGCTCACTTTCCAGCTGCTTGCGTCTCTTCACTTTCCTCCCCCCACAGCGGCGTCTTAATCAGAGTGGCTGCTGCTACATCTGGTGCGAACACGCAGACGACAGATAAAGAACATTTCCAACATCTGGATCTTATTCGTCCAGCCACGCTCGAGTTTTACTGCCTATAGACAGTAGACTCAACAGTAGACATCGTGTCCGATGATTGAAAGGAGACATTTTGTGTTTGTGTTCTTAGTATTTTATCCACTTATTAAAAAAAAAATAATAATTAAATATTGACACATTTTAAGGTCTGCATGTTGCTTATTTAGTTGCCTCATCAAAACATGTTCAAAACTAAACTTTTTGGCCCATTAATTCTTGTTGCTCAAGGTAATTATTGGACTCAAACGCCTATAGCGCACAATATATACAACACTTATACAGTATTGTATGCCATCTGTTAGGGGTGTAAGGGTATGCACAAGTCATGGTTCATTATGTAACTCGGTTTTGAAGTCACGGTTCGATACGTTTCCAGTACAGTGAAGCAGGAAAGAGAGGGGAAAAAAAAAAAAAAAATTTACTTGTACAAAATAGAAATGAGTGTTAAACTGGGCATAATTTCCTGAGTACACAAGGAATGCAAAAAAAAGAAGAAGAAAAAAGAAAAAAAGAAGTGCATTCGAACTTTGAAAGTTTTCTTCAGTTTAAAGTTGTCCTGTATATACAAATATTATATTTAGATTCATCAACATAAGGACATGTTCATTTGTCAAATCTAAAACACTTACTATAATTTTCTTGTAAGTTGAATTCTGGCCTGTGATTCGGTGCTTAGAAAGTGATGCGGAATTACACTTTAAATAAACTTGTTTATCTTCCTTTCCAACCCTGTACAAACTCCCTGCAACTTTAGTAATATTTCATTATTTCGCCACAAGTCTGCAGAGACTGCGACACGCGTCGCCTGTCCCATTAATCTGAATTTACTGAATGAAGAGAGAGAGAGAGAGAGAGAGAGAAAACCCTCCAGCACCAGTTAATGCTAGACTGGATTCACTCGGATCACAACACACACTCAACCCGAACATCCTGTACTTAACGGTAGGAATTCGAATATGCGTACCGCTACACTTCAACTACTTTAGGAAAAACACTACAAAAGATATTTGGAATATAGAACAGTTCATCATTTCAATTTATTTACTTTTTTTTTTTTTTTTTAATTAAATACAATCAAATACGTTTCAGGTTTGAATCAATTATCGAGTGTTTTGGTACCAAAAACAAGAATACGATTAAGTCAGCTTACAGTACATTTGCTACATTATTAATCAAAATGATGACATTTTAGTATAGTATTATTATTATTATTATTATTATTATTATTATACTATATGGATATGATGTTTCATTATTTATATATTTCTATATTTTATTTAAATTTCCAACCTAAATTTCTTTTTTTTTCTTTTTTATCAGAAATGTTGTTTAGTCTTTAGTTTAATTGTATTCTCTAATGCGATTTATTAATTTATAAGCATTTCACTGCATATCATACACTGTGTCCGGTTGTGTACGTGACACATGAATTTGATTTATTTTTATAAAAAATAGTCCATTTTCAATACATATTTTTACTTGCTATTGTTTTGGAGTCCAACTGGCACCTTTTCAGAACCATCAGTTAAAGGTAACGTCGGTCCTGGACTACAGAATTCTATATAAAACTAATTAACCACTTACACTAATTCACACTTACAAGCTCAGTGTAAGGCATCCAGGTGTCTCCTGCGGCTCAGGCATGAAAAAAAAAAAAACACATCAAGGGAAAGCGGATTTAAGTTTTAGGTTCACAGACAGGTGAACACAACAAGTGTTTAATACAGACAAAACATACGCAAACCTTTTGAGAACATCCAAGGCTTCTGTAAACAGAGCCAGTCACCCGCAGTGGAGCAGTATTATTATTTTTTCTCTCCTAAACATCACTGCCGGATAAAAAAATAAAAATAAAAAAAAAGAACTGGTTTCGACCACAAATAAAAAAATATATTTTTTTAAAAATGACCTGAGGGCATCTAGTCTTGCTCGTGGAGAATTTCTGCCTTGCAAAGTGTCTGGCTAATCAGGTAGGTATCACAGCCGATGGCATCGGGACCCATAAAGCCCTCGGTGCTGCATGGCCGCTGGTTTAAGAGCTTTATTAAGCTTTATTGGTCTCCGGGGCAGAGGGGAGCGAAATGTCAAAAACGGAAAGAGTTTCTATTAAATCCAATGACATTTCAATGGCATTTTTAACCAGGCAAAAGGTCGGGAAATCGATGAGGCTGAGTCAAACAGCAGTTTAAAGTTCAGGTAGAGGGACCGTGGACCTGACCCTGGACCGGCTCGGTCTCATCTACCCGTCACTACAAATCAGTAAAGTGCTGATGAAGCACACACCTCCGCCAAAAGGTAGAAATCAGGCAGCCAATCAGAGGAACACCCGAACATGTCATTTTAAAATATTGTAATCTATCCATGCTAAATAATAAATAATGTTTTTCTTACTGAGAAAGAATCGGATTAAAACACCTCTACTGTATATAGCTTTCTTATGCAATGATATGCAATAATCCTGCTGCTGTTTCTAACAGCAGCTGTTTTGTTTCAATCTTCTTTTTTCTCATTTGCGAATGTTCCTACCTTTAGTTTATAGCAAGTAGGACATTTACACAAATGATCTAGGGGACATGTGCAAAGCCAACCATTTGGTGCAAAACATCCAAACTGCAAGTCCTGTCGCGATTACAGAACATGACATCTTTCCCATACTGCACCAATAAAACCCGTTTCCTGTATGTAGCATGTGGAGCTTGATGCTCTGCTTCACATTACAACACAACACGTCTTTCTGGCATGCCCCCTGACAGCCGATTTACGGCAAACAGATTTAGCGATGATCGAACGTGGCCGAGAGCTGAAGCTCCTCATAAATCAGGCCCATCGGACGCTTCCAGGGACGGGACGCCCTCTGATTTATACTGTAAAATTAGCTCCATTTGGCGGCCAATCGCAGGTAGATCGGAAGATAACGAAGGAAGGTCAGATCTGAATATCATACCCCTGTTCTTAAGCTGAAGCGAAGGGCGCAAAAAGGGCGGGCCTGACCTGTTGTGGAGACATGGCTGGGATGCTAATTCGAGACAATAAAACCCTTGCGCTACATTCTGGTGAAATGGATTTTAAATGGCGCGCATTATTATGCTCGGCTCGATCCAGGACTGATCATTTAAGATTTACTGGCATGAAAATGAAATGAATGAAAAATTCGGATGCAGGTTGAGTGCTTACAGGCTAATTATTACAGAAGTCTATATGCGATAAAACCCAATAAAGCTCAGTGCAACTATATAACGTTCAAGCTAGAAGACCTGCAGGCTGCGCCCGATTCCCGAAACAGGGACCGGGAAACGGGGAGCATGGGCAATGAGACAAAACCTACACCGCAAAAATTTCTCCGATTTCTGACTGACGGCTTTATTCCCAAACTGCGTTCCTGTTCACGTCAAAAAGAGACAACAGTAGCGGTCTCCACTCGCTCAAACGTAGCTTGCGTCGGGAAACACGTCCGATGAACCTGAACAATGAAACATGGAGCGAGGGGGGGGGGGGGGACTTCGAATGGCCTCCAAATTAACCAGACCTCAATCCCATAAACTCCCATATGCAAGCGTTTAAAAGTGCAGGTGAAATGCTGAGAGAGAGGCCTCGCCATGAACCCTGGCTGAACCGAAACCCAGTGAGTGGAAGACTGGGCTAAAATTAACAGGAAGTCGAGACACTCGTGGAATCTGTATTAGACAGGATTAAATTAGAGCTGCTATTAAGGTAAGAGGTGGCGTAACTAAGTATTTGAGAAGAAATGAGTCATGCGACTAATTTTTTTTTTTTCTTGCTCTGTGGAGATTAGGAAATGTGTGCTATATTATTATATTATTTGGATCCTTGTCCTTTCGCAGTAATGTGTACACAAGTTTGCACATTAAAAGCTCTTTTGTCTACTCGAGCCAATCAAGCATGATAGACGATCACACTGCTCCTGACACCTCTTAACACCTTTCATTATTTTTTTATAATGCTTGTTTACTGCTTCTGTAAACTTATTATATTCCTCATTATGTTTTTAGACTTTCCACACTTTACGCTTTCATGTTGTTAAACTTGTTACAATGTAATTAAAGTTTATTTTCTTTCTTGGCAAATTCTACTTTCAGCTTTATTGTATTTTCTGTGTGTACAATTTTAATTTGTAGGATTTTACGTCTTTTCAATTTTCAAAAAAAATAAATAGAAAAGTAGCAGGATTTTCAAGCAGATGTCTGAAAATGAACCAATTTCAAATTAATTAAGATCAACAAAGACAACCATCATCATCCTGTAAGCATTTCACTGCATGTTTTTCTGTCTATGGTTTTGTATATGCCAAATAAAATTTCAATTTGATCATATTAAACTATGAATTTCTTAAACTTCCCCAAAGTTCTTGTGAAAATCACCCAAAAAGTTCTTTTTTTTTTTTTTTCCCCGTTTGTTTTTCCTGTCATCATTAAAACCAACCAGTTGGATTTCGATGCAACAATCCTCCTGTGTTTTCACTCCTGGTCCGTGTTCACATTAGTTGCTGCTAAATTCCTGTGTAATAACGCGTGTAAAGGTATCGGCACATCACGGAATAAATACGACTTCCTCTTTCCCAGCATTGTCTTGGAAATTTGTCCGTACGAGCCTTTGTGATCATTTCCTGGGAACTGCCGGAGACTTTTCCACCGTTAAACTTCTCCGGATTTCGTCTCTGTTCAACACTCGGCCCCTTTTCCAGGACGATTACTCTTAATTTTCTGGGCGAAAAAAGGTTTACAAGTCTGCACGTCTTCTGTGAGTCATCTCCGAGAGCCGGGTCTGTTTTCAATCATTTTATTGAGAGGGGACCCACATGAAGCATGACCTTCACGAGAAATCACACATGGGTACGGTAACAGCACTACTGTATGTGGAGCGGAATATGGCCGCTCTGATAGGAGTGCGCAACAGCTTCCGCCGATCGCTCCTACAGGAAGGAAGGAAGGAAGGAAGGACAAGGTCAGGGCGGCTTGGAGGTCGATCTGTTGATATATGGCAACTACATCAAAAGCCTTTTAGCTGGTAAATAGACTTTACATTAACGCTACATGAAACGTCCTTATCGAGAGTTCAAGTATGCACATACTTCCTTTCATACCTCACCCAAAGCTGATCTATCGTCTCATGAAACATGCACATATCCTAGCCGCAGAGTTCCATTAAAAAAATAAATAAATAAATCCCCAACAGCCTTGGGTTTATTTCCCAGAGGCGAGATTAGGAGGAGTCTGTTGCGGCCATGCTGCTGATAGCAGGTGCAGGGGGAAATGGCGACTTCTATTTATTTTCATTTGGCTTTACGTTCGGGGTAGAAATGGCCCTGCCACAAAGAACTCGCAGGGGGGCATGCAGTGGGATTTTCAAGCAGATGTGGTCTGCAAAACTATAAACAGAAAGGTGAAACTAGGCAGAGACTGGTACAATCCATTCTGAGAATTTCACCTTGTTCCGCTCCACTGATTCAGCCTGGCTGTCCTCCAGTTCGGACCCATTTGTGCGAGCTCGGAGCTTCAAAGTCAATCTCCGGAGCTTTGGCCATTGTCACGGTTCCTTCCTCGATTTTCACAGCCCGCGTTCGCATTTAGTTGTTGTCATCCACTGGAATCTCGCCGTAGCTTATCATAACACATCCAGCGTTCTGGTTAAGAAGTGGCTCTGCTGTGTCAACACGGACGAAATCCATGCAGAACAAGAGTAGAAAACGAATCGGGACAGCTTTTATGTATCTTAACGTGAACATGGAAATAATCCTGGTGCCAATAAAGAGTCAGTTACAGTTGTTGTAATACACAGCAACATTTCCAGGCAAAAAATGAACAACTGCAATGCTTTTATAGAAAGATTTTTTTCTTCTTAATATTACACAGGATCCCTTGTGATTCAGTAGTTATCCATTTCAACTTCAAACGAATCAATCGTAATTTGCCTTTTCCACCAGCACCACATGACAAAACATGGATGTATGCGGCTAAAACAATATATACATTTTATAATTTGTTTTTAAAAAGGACCTCATTTGATTTTCTTTTTTCCGAACTGGGAAATAATAGAACTCATTTTACCTGAAGATTTCCAGATAAAATCAAAAGACCTTAAATTAAATCGAATGAAAAAGGTTTTATTCACTACATATTGATATTTAAAAAGTAAATTCTAGCGCAATCCACAAGTAGATGTGCAGGTTTAGTGGTTTTACCATATTTAATTGTTATTGTGTAACGTATTGATTAGTCGCTGGCTAACAAAGCATTAAAATCTAAGAACCGTCACACATCCAAAAACTTCTGAACATCAGAGTGTATGTGATTTTGCAATGTTCAATTACTATTTCGTATTAAACTTGTATATCTTAAGGGGGAGGGGGGGGGGGAGTGTATACTGTATAAACACACTCTTGTAAATATACACTACTTTAAACTTCTCCACAATATATGAGTTTCTATCTAAGCATAATCGCCTAAATTAAAAAAAAAAAAACTAAAAAAAATGGTTTCTCACGTAAATCCTCGCATACTTTCGAAAGTAATGATAAATGTCCCAAATATACTGGTGCAAAAGTGGCAGGATGCATTGCGGCTCTACCGTGCCGTTGAGGCGAGTTATTTACAGCGGTGCCAAAAGTATTAAGACAATGAATTATTGTTCTCCCTGTTAATCAAACAAGTGATTTATTAATATTTAGTTCTCGTCTTCGAGTCTGGCTCAAGAGTTGTGCTAATTATCTAAAAAAAAACAAGTGAAAAGCTGGTTAGGTGACGATGGTATTAGTCTTCTGGAGCCATGGTGTGGGGCATCTCCGGACTTAAAAACAATAGAGAACTGTTGGACAAGGGTGAAGAAGGCAAGAGCAGTAAAGAAATCATTTTTTGTACATGACCTTCATAAAGCGATCAAGCAGACATGGATGGAGTTAGTAACACCTGCAGACGTCTTTGTGACTCTATGCCCAGGTAGATCCAGCAGGTTTTGAGAAATCAAAGGACTTGGCCGAGTATTAATTGTTGAACTTAATTGAATAGAATTACAAATAATTTTCATCATCTTGTGATCATTCTCAAACTTTGAGAAACACATTAAAACACCGACTCGATACTAATAATTATTTTTTTCTTTGTTCTCAATACTTTCCGCCAGAGCCTCAACTTAGGAACATGATGACAAGCACAGTTGCATTGATGAAGCATGAAAGTTAAAGCTTTGGAAGCTGATCGTTTTAGAGTATAAATGAAGAGACGAACAAGTTGGACAGACCTCTGCATTAAGGGGCTGGCTCCTCGCTCGCTTTAAGGTGGAAAACAAGTGAGAGCGAAATCACCCCGTCACCACTATAAGCAGGGAGTCGACAGCATTGTTGGTAACGTGGGGAACCAATTAAATGAAAGTGAAACTAGAGAATATAGTCCAGATGTCTAAGCTACTAAGATTTTCTTCTTCTGATAAAATCGGACTGGCTGGCCAGCAGAGTTTTCCAAGGAAGTTTGAAAGGAATAACAGTTTTCCTTGAAATCCGCGGCTGGCTGATAGTGAGCGAGCAATTAGCGAGTTATGAAAAAAAAATCTGAACTTTGTAAACAATTCAACGAAAAACATATGACTAGATATTGACCAGGCCAGTAGTAATAATAATAATGTTTGTGTTGGCTATACAAGAGTGTGATAACGGTCTCCTTCTGTCTCCTGTTAACTAACTCCAGCAGCACTTTGCAGGGACAGGAAGCGCTGACGGCTCATGGGTGATTTCCGTACGGCCTGAGAAAAGAGGCCTTGCGCGCTTTCTTCTCCTGCCAAAACAAACAGGCAGGGGCAGGAGGGAGATACGCAGCAATTACCCAGCCTGCACCATCGCCCTTCAGGTGGATTAACACACCAAACCTCTGCATGTTGTCAAACACGCTGTTCGAGAACCATTTGGAAAGAGTTTAACTCTATTATGGAGGTACTGTTTGGCGAGAGGTGATTTATAATCTCGGCGATCTGCGCGGGCCAGGCTACGGAGGAGAGCTTAGCCAGAAGTTCGACTGTCGTTTTCTATTGACTGCAGATGTTAAAATGGGGATCGTTCAAAGTATTCACAGCTTTTGATTTGTAGATTAATCACCTCGTCGTGGCCACGCCCACACAGACACCAATCAGACCTACACAGACACAAACACAGCTGGATCTGTCGAGAAGGGAAAATCCCTGAAGCTTTTACTCATACATGCTCTGGTGATTGCGGTTTCTTTTTCTGGCATGTAGCAGCAAGATGACGGAAACAAGGTGCTCGTTTTTTTTTTTTTTTTTTTCACTTTTAGGTGGCAATTAAAGTAATTGCCTTCGATAATTATTATACGGAAATGAAAAATGTTCTGCAAGTTTCTGCTTCTGCTGAGGGCTTTAAGTATTTAAGTAATACATTTGTTTCTGGTGATATTTGTAAAAGCAAAAAAAAAAAAAAAAAAAACGTTTTTTTTTTAACCAATCATCAATAGCCACCAAATGCATTATTATTACTACAAGACCTACCTGCTGATTCAATTCTATTACAATTTTACAAAATAACAGATGCCATATTCCTTTTTTACAAATGTTACAATTTCAACCAAACTTAGCCAATAATTTGCTATTGTCACACAGAATGTTGTGTTGCCTGCAAATGTGTGAACAGTTTAGACCACGCCACCAACAGGATTATAGAGGAATGGCAACTTCTGACCGACACAAATGCAAACACTTATAAATGAAACAATACTTTTCAAAAATCAGTTTTGATGTCAGTATGGCGATACATACTTAGTCATTTGAAATACCTTTTTATTTTTAGTTTTTGCATCTGAGAAAAGGAGAAAATAAGAATGTATGGCTGTAATGCACTTAATTCATCTCAGTCAACTTTAAGCTATTCCTTGTATTGTGAATAATGTCAATGTTTATTTTTGATAAAATGCTGTATACATTTAAAAAATAAAAGTATATTTTTCTAAAAAGAAAACCAATTAATCTTTGTTCCTCTTATACATTTTACATTGCTGTTCAATTAAGCAAAAGTACATTTTATCCGATTACTCAATCAAAATGTTTGGTAGAATACTTGATTACTAAAATATTAAATAGCTACAGCCCTATATACTGTATATACACAATATCTATATACAGTATACACACAATACAACTAACTAACCAACTACGCACTATAGATATTTTCTCTCATCTTCATTAGCTGGCAGTTTTACCCAATCAGAATCATTTCTAACTCCCAGACTGACCCTGATAGGCTGGTTCTTCGGGAATAGGATGGCCATACTAGGATTGCTCCCATTGGCCTGTTCCAATAGGTGTGCTCTGATTGGCTGGCCCAGTTACACAGTTTATACCACAGGCTATCCGTTTGCACTCAAAAATTAACTGCAATTTTTTTCGACAACATTACATTTCAATCACGTCTAAGAAACAGCTTCAATTATCGCACCATTTTCACATCGCACCCGATTATAGATTGTGTTCCGAGTGTTTAAGTTGCGCAATCCCTCAGTCGTGGTGAAATGCAACAGGCTCACCCATAAATTCTCGCCCACAAAAGCTGATGCTGATGCAAAGCCTGCATTAATCACAATCCATCAACATTAGCGTATTGCAGACACTGTAACTGTGATAAGAAGCAATATGTGATTAATTATGCACCACCACATCTCCCTTAATGCGGACTCGTTCGCTCGGCAAAGAAGGAAAAATGAAAAGGCAAAAAAAAAAAAAACCCTCTGTTTCCTCTCTGATAGCGGGTTTTTCAGACAGACACAAAAAGATTCGACCGCAGATTGACTATTTATTATGACACCCGTTCAATCCGAGGCCCTTACGATGGAAGAGAGTGTGCTTTACAGATATCATCACTGCAAATAATATACCAAATGTGATGTGATGTTATCGCTGCCGGGACAAAATTGGGTTGTTCCAAACCAGACGACGACAGAATACAATCCAGAATGATGTCCGAGAGCTCTCAAGGCCATGTGAACATCTGATCCTGAGCAGCGGTGCTGTATTACACCATGTACAGGGACACAATTTCAATAAATAACAGTAAAACAAAACAGGACCGGTCTCTGAGGGGTGAACTTTAGACCCCGGGTCTTTATTATCTCTTATATTAGCTAGATTTCTTACAGCTTTCCGAGCACTAAAACGAGGAAATGTATTAAATAACACTTAACCGCTGTGTAATTTGTGTTATTGATTATTTAAATGTTACATCTCATGAAAAAAAAGTGATTTTTTTTTTCTTTTAGGGGCAGCTCAGAGGGTTAAGGCACCGAGTTACTGATCGGAAGCTTGGCGGTTTGAGCCCCAAGGCCCCCATCTGCCCTAGGGTGCTACATCATGGTTGACCCTGTTCTCTGACCGCAGTTACACTGGGATGTATAGAGAAAGAATTTCACTGTACGGTAACGTATATGTGACAAAGTCTAAACTTTTTTTTTCTTGTGCTCCATGCTCCAGTCCAGTAGGTGGCAGTGTTGCACCAACTGCCCATTAAGACAAAACATGAAGAGAAGCAATACTCTAACAAAATGCGAGTATTTGCAGAAGATTGAAGCAGTTTGTAAATTTCTGCTAAAGCTTCAGGTACATTTTCTGCCTCAAGTTTCTACGTTTAACTTTTTTAAGTTCACCTAAATTATTTTAAAAGTATGAACCAATTCTGATTTTAAAAAATATACTCAACGATTCTGTTAACTGCATCAATGAACAAAAGGTCGATTAAACTGCATAATCAATTAAACGGCACAGATCTTTTTTTTGAAAGGGGGATTACCGGCGCCAACGCCACTGAACTCTGATGAAAAACTCTGTTGAAAAAAATAAACAGAAAAGCTCATCTTGTGAGATAATAGAAAAACCTGATTATCTGTTTTATTTGAAATTGTGGATTTTTTTTATTCCCCTCAGATTAACCCAACACCCAATTTTTTCATGCATGGTAATTATCTCCAGTGTAACTGTGCTAACAATAACAATGTCCCTCAGTGACACCAGGGCAAAACAAACTAACTAACAGCATTGACAAAAACACACTACCAACCAACGATTAAGCACCAGAAGCTTTGCACATCACAGAACTATTTCAATATCAATACATTTGTGTGTTTTAGAGTAGATCTCTCTATTAAGTTTTTCGCCTCCTACATTTGAAGAAAATTCCCAACTTGCTACTCAGTACAATTTTAAACACCACACCTTATTATAATCATACGGTTTGTAAGTTTTAGAGACGGGAATTGCATCTAGACAGTCAATTTGATTCGCAATTTTCAAGCTTTTAGACTCAATTCAAAAGCACTATGAACCATGTATTCTGTCTGAAACCACTATAATTTTTTTACACTGCTGAAAGTATTTAATAAACATTGAAATGTGTAATTTGTGCGGTTGATTGTTTAAATATCATGTCTCGTACAAAGCGATAATCTTTATTTTTATTTTTTCCTACGGCATTTTCTGCTCTACACTCCAGTCCAGCAGGTGGCAGTAATGCAGATAGTTTGCGCCGAGTATTTGCACCGAATTTGAAGCAGTTCGTATTTTCCTGGTGCATACAATTCATTAAGCTTCAACTATTTAACATTTGTAAATAATTTATTTTTAAGAAGGTGTGAATCGATTCTGAATTGAAAACCAATCAACGACTCGATTCTGAATCGAAAACCGATCAACAAGACCTCAAGTGAATCGCATAATCAGTTGAATCACACAGTTCTCACAGATGTACGTAGATTTTTTTTAGCACTGTGCTAAACATCAATAAACTCTAGCAAAAATAAACTTTAACTGATGTGACCGTGAGAATACATCCATGATATGAGCATGCTAGCTAATATTACAGCTTAGCGATAAAGCTGTAGCTGGTTAAAAGTGCTAATTAAAATCATTGTGCGATTTGAAACCCAAGGCAAATGAGTTTTGGGGGAAAAAAAATTTTAAATGGGGGGGGTTGAATTTAAGCTACCGTACGGCGTTTACCACAGAATTAATTTCGATGAGTAATCGTACTTTTAATTAGGGAAAGAATTTGGCTGAGTCACCTTCCCTAAACGATCTCGCCGCCGTGCCACGGCGAATTTATTAGACTTAATCTTCTGTCAGAACGTTTGTTTTGCAGGCTTGGCCTAATATTGAAGCAGTGAGTAATGTTTCTTCTTATAAACACGCTCATTTCTCACATGTGTCAGAGGTTATTGTATTATACACAGCCTGAAACTTTCATTACAGTGACAAAATCCCCCAGCCAGTACTGTCTCTCCCCCACTCTCTCTCAGCTCGTTGACATGCCTGAATGCCAACAGTTTGAGACGGCGCAGAGGGAGAAAAAAATATATATATAAAAAAAATTTGAAAAATTCAGTTTGCAACTTGTATGGAGATTTTCATAAACTCAGCAGTGACCGTATTATTCTTTAAACATCCCCAGCTGTTCCCTGCTCACAGATATGGTGACTCATAAAGGTGGTCTTTTATTATTGCTCCCAGAGTGTGTGTGTGTGTGTGTTGGTATATATACGCACACTCTCGTGTGTGTACATCTTGGAATGTAGGGTGAATGCTTTCTGCGGGTTGCAGTATATCCCATTGCAGGGGGAAACACATGTGCAGCGGTATAATAGGATTAAATGCAACTCGACCCCTGTACGGCTTCGTTGGCACATTCTCACTCGCTCAGCCTCGTCTGACTTTCACCCGCACGCTGCACCTGTGGTCGCGCTCAGACGCACACACATTCAATATACGCACGCACTTAAGAGGATCGGTTTCCCAAAAGAAAGCCTGTAACCCTCTCTTTACGCTGACCTGACGTTCAACTCGCCGATCCGATCGATCCCCGGCGCCGCGATCTGAAACAGTGCACATTTTTCACGCCTTACCTTTTTGAGGTGGCCCGTACGCGTCCCGACGAACACCACCGTATGATCCCCGTAGGTGTACGCTGCCACCGAGGCCATGCCGTCTGTGCGCTCGTCGTATAGCGGCGTCCCCTCGATGACCCGGAGACCTCCGAGAGGTTGGTTCAGGACCAGGCCGCAAAAATCATCGCCGATCTGCTTTGGCTGGAGAGGAGGAAGAAGAGGAGTCGGAGTTAGAGTCGGTAAAACGAGGCGCTTGTACCATGTCGCTCTTGAATCCTCAAATTTGTGACTCTTTCTTGAACAGCAGCTCTGACAGTAATCGCAGCCATGATTCCAGTCACAGGTTTATTATATTAACGCGCTCATTCGAATACGTCATCACTTCTATAGATGACTTGCGTGACAGATGTACTGTATGTGTTACCTAAACAGGTTAAAAGCTATTTTGATTTTGAACATAGATAACCAAAATCATTTAAAGTCTAAAAAGGTAATAAGTCTCGAAGGAGCCTTCATTGCAACTTGCAACAAGCTTTTTTTTTTTTCCTTCTCTACTATAAGAAGTAGATAACAAAGAAAATGACTCCCATGACAGAAAAGAGAACAGATGATTAACTTGTTCCACGGATGTTCCATGATAGTAAGTATAAATCAAAACGGATGGAAAAAAAAAAAAAAAAAAAAGAAGTACAAGGTGCCATGATTTAATAATTTATGAGAGCTGATAAGGTATGAAAGAAGACGTGCATTAAAGTAGCCAAGTTTAAACAGACAATATTTCTTCAAAATCAGACTGAAAAATCATTCTGATTTGCGATTCCCACTAGACGTGCTCAAAGCACCCGATCAGGATGTAACGTTTTGACGTGCTGTGAATTGTTTAATTAAAAAATATAACCTCAGCATAACACAACATGTAACATTGTAAAATTGTAACATTAAGAAAATAAAATTTTATGACTAGGTTTAACATCAAATATTCCCCCATAAATGCTGCTTCTGAGTTATGACTGTCGACAAGACTTCAGCCTCATCTGTGATTGGTTAGATGCTTTACTACGTGTGAAATGCGAGCCAATCAGTGTTCCGGCCTCAGCCGGAGACCCAGTGGATGAAAGTCTGAAGAAAATACAGGTTAATAATAATAATAATAATAATAATAATAATACATTTTACTTATAATTTTATTTTATTTATATTTGAAGCACATTTCAAAGTGCTACAAATTATTTCAACCCAAAAGCTCTGATAAAAAGGTAAGACCAGATTGGAAATCATCAACAGTCTGTGGCATCCTCAGACACTCTGGAAGAGCGTTCCATAGTCTAGGTGCCGCTAAGCAAAAAGCCCGAAGGTTAATGGGACTCCTACATTACTATAAAGTATAATGGGAGGTACAAAATTTCCCGCCTGGAAACTCATCACTTCACTGACGTGGAGCAAACATCCTGAGAAAAAATATATTTATTCCAACAAGAGAAACACCCTGATCAAGGGTTTACGTGGCTAATATTTACCTATTGAATATATTACAACAGGTCTTCACACACACACACACACACACACACACTCATTCCAATCAGGCCAGACTATGTTTACATGATGCGTTTTTATTCTGACTGGGTTATTATGATCATCATGATTAGTATAATAATGATGATTTTCCTATAACAGCACACTGTTTTTTCCACAAAACAGTCCACAGCTTGGTGTGTTCCTTTTTGTGTGTGTGAGAACAGGATATGTATAGACAATTAGGCATTTAATTGTAATTCTCTTGAGCAAAATAATTATTACAATGACAAGATGAAGCAAATTACTGGCACTCCAAGTAGAAAATACTAATTAATCTGACCCCGGGTTATCACCACGGCCTGTGCTGCCAAGCTGAACCCCTTTCGCTCTATTCCAGAAAGGATTATGAAAGGCAAAGGAATTTTTAAAAAATTACGGAATCCGTTTTCCCATGTGGCCTTTTAAGTGCTCGGCTTTAATCAAGGCAAGAAAAGAAAAAAAAAATCGTAAAATTCACATTTATATTACTTGAGATTCGGGTTCAGGTAATCGTGTTGTTAGAGTGACGAGGTGATTTTACTTGCCGTCTCTTCTCCTCATGTCTTATTTACACGCGCATACACAGGCGCGCTGTCAAAATGAGCAGTCACGCGTAAGCAAAGTCTGTGTTTTTCCACTACGCTGTTGTTTATGGTGCCAATAACAGCCGGATCTGTGATATACTGAGGAAAATAAACTATACGCTTATTGCGATAAAGCAGAGTAGTGGACGATAACACTTTGTTTGCTAGGTAGCGGACACACACACACACACACACACACACATGCGCGCATACCAGGGCTGTAACTAGCGATAAGGACACTGGGACATCTTGTTACTTGTAAAACGTGATTCTTGCATGTTAAATTCTATATTGCACAATCCTGACCCTATACATACACACAGCAATTAGTGGTTTATTATATGTAGTAGACCGCTGTCAGGTAATACCGGGCCGGTCCGAGGGCTTCCACCGCAAGTATATTTCAGACCTGTGGGAAACACTACTGTAGTGGGTCACGTTTCCGTAACGTAACCTTCACTCGGTTACGTCCTTGAAAGCAGAACCTGGGTGAAGAGATCGATACATAAATGGGGGGCAAGAAGAGAGAAACCCTGCCAGTAACGGGCACATAAGGGAGTGCTTTGGGATTACACAGCCTCACACACACATGACATCATCCAGCTCTATGCCTCACCCCTCATGACGAGTTCATCACTCTGGATGTGCCCTTTCCAGTAAAAAAAAATAAATAAATAAAAAAAAGGTCCTTCTTAAAAAAAAAAACCCTTGTCTGTAATGTTTTTCGGCTGCGACACGGAAGAATGACACGACGTGAGCAGCTCGAGAAGACTTATTAGAAAATCAATTGCGTTAGCGAACATCTGCAGGATGGGCTAATGATGATGTCATCGAGCGCCGAGCTGCTCCTCCGGTGAACCATCGACTCCCTGCGTACGTTTAAGCCTCCCTCGGCTCCCTCCGTCTCTTTCTGTCTTATCCGCCAAGGTCTCGTATCTCACATACACACACCTACTGTACGTCCGTCTTGTTCTCCTTCTGAGGACCTTCCACTGCTGTAATCATTAACGCAGCTACGTTTTTTAACACTACTGTACCGGCAGTACTAGTGTACTACCGGCACCAAGATTTTTTACTTTAACCCCAAGAACTGAACCAACACCTTTCATGCTTTTTTTTTTTTCGGTTTAAAATACAAGATTTTTTGAAAAACAAGTTTTGTAAATGTCCCCATAAGGTATAAACAATCAAATGTCCCCATAAGGTATAAACATTCATATTTCTGTATGCTTTGCAGCAGCTGGCTGGTCCCAGTGAGGAAGATGTTTTTAGCTACATATTCCTGCAACTTGTGTGTTTTTATTGGGGATCAACAAATTTCCCCAAAATATTAAAAAAGGAAAACGCTTATCTTTCTGGGGACATTTTGCATGTGTCCTCACAAGACTAAAAGAAAAAAATCTTCACAAAAGAAAGAGGTGATTTTCATGTCGAGTCATATCTTAGTAGGCTCCAAACAAGAAATATCTTTCGTGGGAAAAAAAAAAAACAGATGAAACTTTGTGGGGACACCTGGCTGGTCCCCACAAAGAAACCTGATTAACCTGAAAAACCTAAAAGAGCCAAAATGATTGTTTGGTCAGATAGACAGGTTCATCCTCATGGGGACTTTTCAGTGGTCCCCACAAGGATTGTTTATGTGTGTGTGTATGTGTGTGTGTGTGTGTGTGTGTGTGTGTGCGTGTGCACGCTTCAGGTTGTAGTAGGGTGAAAAATGCCCTCAAGGTCAAAATGATATTAACATCCATGAGGGGTCCCCACTAAGACAAAGAAACATGCGCACACACTCTCTCTCTCTCTCTCACACACACAGAGCTCAGCGCTGAGGTCAGCCTGCCCTCCTGATGACATCACCTCCTCCCTTAATACATTAATAACCTGCCAGCGTTTTATCCCCAGGTGTTTTATTTAAAGCCCCGCTCTCTCGATTCAGTTCGATAATTCACACGGCATGATTTCGATTACCCATTACACTCATCCTTGAAGGTGACACAGCACTTTCTGCTACAGTAGCATCTTGTTTCTATTTCTTTTATTTTTTTCCCCTCCGTTTCTAAGACGAAGCTCTGTGGTCAGGACTGGAAACAAACTCTGGCCTCTGTTGCTGCCTTCGTTCTTTGTTCCAGTGGCCATCTTGGGGATCTTAGGGTGTGTCAGAGGGCTGAGTTTGTGTGTGTGTTTTTCACAGGGAGGGGCATGCTTACAGGAGGGTCTTTTTTTTTTTTTTTTTTTTCCTGGATGCTTATGAAGAATAAATGCAGTAAACGAGGCGAGGCCAAGCGGCTGGCACGCACAGCCTCATTATGAGGTGCAGGGTCGCTGCCATGCATCCGAACAGCCTAATAATACCTTATAATATGTGCATCAGTCACGGGGAACCCTGGAGCTACCTCATAAAAACAGGCACAGCCACTCCTCCATAGAAGAAGCAGGTCATCGTATACGCACACACACACACTCTCTCTCTCTCTCGTCCATCTGTTCAGCTCGGCCTTGGAGGTGTTGTGCCATTGTTCTCGGCACAGTACACAGAGCTACACAAATCAGTGTCTCCATCACAATAACGAGCCCTTTGCAGAAAATTTCCCATGACCCGGTTCCAGATTTCGGGAGTGTAATATGATGCTGATGGGAAGGAGAAACACTCGGGTTGTGAGATGTGACAAAAAAAAGCGATAATGACAGCATGTCTGTGGATACACTCGTTCTTTATGTTCATAGTAAGAACATGTACATTTACAGTTTTAAATCACAAATAATCTGATCCGTTTGTGCGTGACGGCCTGCGATGGTACACGAGCGGCGTTCCCGGAACCCAGCATTTACAGGACATGAATAAATTCATTTAGTAATCCACACACACACACACACACACACACACACACAATGTCAAAAAGCAGACATTAAAGAAAACACATGCGCAATTATAATGAACACCTTTTTCGTGAATCCGCAGATAAAGTTACTTAAACAATAACGCACGCACGACAGCAAACACCGTCCTAATGAATTATACACTCGAGTAAAATCAGGCCAAATCCTCTTCATCTACAGCAAATGGATTAAATATTAATACGTCCTATAACAAACTACTAGTAATAATTTATACTTCAAAGCCTTCGACGGAGAAAAACGGAGGTAGAGCGATTTATTATACACTCATTTATTTATATAGAGCGAACGTAATGGTTCATACACAAACAACAAAAGAAAAGGAAAAAAAAAAAAAAAAAACATCTACTGTAACCAGAACTAATTATTTTGCCTTGGTTTAATAAATGGCGTTGCTGAAAGCAGATTAGATTAGATCAGATTAGATTAGCGCAAGTACCCATGAAGAGTTTGAAGAAAGAGTTAAAAGGTTTACGCCGAAAATAAGCTCGAGAGCCTTGTTTACGCCAAGTTGGACTTCTTTCATCGTCGGCCAAAAAACACTCCCTGTTCGGTAATCGGAGAGCGACTCACACGCGAGACATCGAGAAAGGAGATCGGATTAAAGATCGAGTTTTGTCTTAAAACGACTCCAGCGCGTTAAAATTCACTTACACCTATTCAGCTGTGAAAATATGAACTAATCCCAGTAAAAACATCATTCAGTTCAGCTTTCCTAATTAATATCTGTTGATGCAGGTGTCTTAGCAAGGAAGCTAATAAGCAATGTCTTATTTTAAAGTAGATTATTAAATCCAACAAATAACTGATCATGAAATCGCTTCTACATAACATTTTCATTTCGCTTATGCTGCAGTTTGAACTTTAGGAAAATAACAGGCAAAGCACTAGGGTTCATTAAATTCTAGCGCGTGATGCCGTGACAAAACCTACATGGGGGCAGTGGTGGCTCAGTGTGCGAATCGGAAGATAGGCGGATCGAGCCCCAGCTCCGCCTGGTTGCTGCTGTTGGGCCCTTGAGCAAGGCCCTTAACCCTGTCTGCTCCAGGGGCGCTGTACCATGGCTGACCCTGCGCTCTGACCCCGGCCTACACAAGAAGCTGGGGTATGCGAAGAATAAAGAATTTCACTGTGCAGTAATGTATGTGTGACCAATAAAGGCTAACTTAACTTAACTTAAATAAATTCAACTTTGTCATTGTGCATTTAAACTAAAATTTTAATGATGTTTAAAACTCCAATTTAGGACAATTTAATACTGATGGCCAATAGATTGATAGACAATTTTAACTGGATGATTTACATTAAGGAATTTGGCAGATGATTTAGGATTACATATCTAACATTTAGGGCTGTAGCTATTGAATATTTTAGTAATCGAGTAATCGGATAAAAATGTATATTTTTGCTTAATTAAACAGCAATATAAAATATATAAAAGAAACAAAGATTAATTGGTTTTCTTTTTAGAAAAATCAACTTTTCGTTTTAAATACATACAGGATTTTATAAAAAAAAAAAAAAAAAAAAAACATTGTCATTATTCACAATACAAGGAATAGCTTAAAGTTGACAGATTAATTAAGAGCATAAACAAATAATATAAATAATAGCGCAAAAACATAACGCAAGCTTTGAGGTAGAAGACTTTGCCTCGATCATTTTTTGTAATTGAACTACTCGAGTTACTTGAGGAATCGTTTCAGCCCTACTAACATTTAACCGAAATAAATAAGGCTACGTTCACATTAGCTACCCACGTTATGTTGTTCAATTCAGATTTTTATTTTTTTTTGGTCAGAACGGTTCGTGTTCATAATTACACGACTATAATTATGTAACACGTCCATAAATCTTTGTTCACACTACTTACGTAGGTTAAAACACATCATAAGTGTGCGAACAATCATTAATTAAAAAAAAAAAGAAAAGAAAAAAACGGATGTGATTTTAGCCAAAATTTGATTGGGAGTTTTGCTCTGGAGGACGGCAAGCATTTAGTTAGAATCGGATTTGAGTCACTTTAGGATGGTAACACGGACGTAGCCTAAATAAATCAAACCACAATGACTTTGCTTGAAAAAGATAAAATGCAAGAACTCCAATTTCTCCAAGAAACGCCACGGTGCTTCAAAAAGCCGAGAATCGCCAATTACTGAGTGACGAATTCAAAGAAAATAAAAGTGCTGACAATATTCATGTTACGCTCATAAAAGCATACTGTGAGACATTTCAACACCGCACCACGTTAATACCGGACTGCGACTCCACCCGGATATAAACACTAGTGGTTTTTTGAACCGTGAGTTTGGAAAACGTATTAAGACCGAGTTTTATGTGAGCAGCTGTTTGCAATACTGCTCAATGAAGTAATATTAAATTTCTCCGAAGAGCAGAGTATAACCCGAGCCGAAATTGCGAGGTCACATCGTGTAGTGCTTTTATATTTACTGAAAAGCGTCATGCTGAATGGGATTTGTAGGCAGTTAGATGTGGGAGGCATCCAGAGGCAAGCCTCAAGGCAAGTAAATAATATAAAGTCATAACCACAGCTGTTATTTATCTTTTTGCTCCGGCAATTATACGAGAGGGAAAAAATTATATAAAAAATTCGCCAGGAGCAGCGCTCTTTAGAGCCCCTCAGAGGTGTTGATGCGACAGAGTCGCCCTCGAATTTAATGTTGCCATGCGAAGGTGCGTTTTACGGAAACTAAGGCTGCGTGTTAGGAGTCGAACTCGTAAACGTTGTTGATCTCCCGACGGATTTTCGGCACGACTCTACGACATCTGATTAATACAGGTAATGGTGTTAAACAGCCTATTGTATTTAATACACACATGCACTCACGAAACTGATCAGCGTGCCTATATCAGGTCATAATAAGGTCACGGAGGATCCGATCCGACCTTTCCCAAAAACAACCCGAAGAAACAGGCTAGGCAAATTATTGATTGAGCAGTGATTGATTCACCAAAGCAGAGCGATACCGAGGTGCGTGGTGCACCATTTAAAAAATTAAAGGAAGGTTATAAAGAGAAGCGAGGCAATGTACTCCAACTCACCAGAGCCACATGGGTAAAAAAAAAAAAATAATAATTCTAAATAAATACAATAAAATAAAATCAGAAAATGCAATAATAATAACATCATAATAATAACACCACATTTTCCTCAGTAGTCAAAGAAAGACATATTATATTTTTTTATTTTATTGCACCATCAATAATGAAATCTATATTAAATATCCATGGTGGAAAACTCAGCAACTACGGCTGAGCAATATTTCAAAATATTAAAAAAAAAACATACATTATATGATACTTAGAGAAAATATATATGATACGTGATACGCATTGGGATACATAGGTTTCCATAAACAGATGCCAGAACACATCATTGATGCATTTTTTTTTTATGTATTATTGTTATTATCATTATGCATTATTTTATTGTTATCATTATAGTTGGCAATGCAAGTTCAATTATTCTTGCCTACAGATTAAAACATTACAAAAATTATCACATTTTTAAAATTAAAATAAAAAATTTAATGAATAATTCAGAAAAAAAAAAAATCCTTAAATGACATCACAAAACCTGCAATGTTTACTGCAGGTGTATTGCGACATAATTTATCTCAAGATCAACATTTTCTCGCCACACTGCCAAGCGGTTCCAAGATCTTTATCTTATCCTTTTCACATGGATATCTAATGTAGAATAACAGACATTTTTCTGACGGTTTAGGAAAATTTTCCGCTCTCATTCAAGTCGCATGACGATGTATCAGATACCTATCCGATCTGAGACCATGTATGAGCATGACGGATCTACACTTTTAGAAATAATGATGCCCATCTGTATCTCTGGTTTTGTACCTTTACTATGTACAATATACAGTATGACCATGTAGACCAGGCAAGTGCATATAATGTACCTGTGACTGTTAGGGATTGGAATTCTGTAGATATCACGATTTGATAAAGATCCCAATTAGATTTTTTTTTCTGTTAGTATTAAATTCAGCTATCAGACAGAAATATTTAGTAGTGATGATGAAATGCTTTCTTTTCCAAACAAAAAATTATACCATCTTGTCTTTTGACATTACTGCTTCATAATGGTTTTAAGTGATGAGCAAACCTTACAATCACAAAATGTTCAAACACACAGGTATCATGACTATTTAAACTCGACATTGCCATCTTTTTTTTATAAAGAGATTTTTAAAATGTATTGATTTTCGATTAATTAATTTATTTTTTACTTTGCATCTGCACCTGCCAAGCTAAATAATGCAAGGAGAGATTTTTTTTTTTTTTTTTTTTTAAACACTCACCGTGTTGATGCAGGCAAGTTCTTTATTGAGCAGCCAAGGCAGAGACAGCTTTCCCTCGCCACGATAGCAAGACTTGATCCTCTCACGCATGGCCAGGTTAATCTGATGAAGGGTGAACAGGCAGAGCACGGTCTCCCGGGGCGGATTTGCCCGGTTCTTCTGGCCTTGCGAAAACACCACAAAGAGCACATCCTCATCCTCAGACAGCCCCAAAGCCTGAGCGAGAGCCTTGCCCGGACGGTGCTTGTACGCGGCCTGGACCAGACGGTATTCCACGCCGTCCTTGGTGCAACCAAGCGGAAACTCGACGTAAGAGTAAAACTCTGTGTCGTTGGAGCACATGCGGACAATCTTGGAGGTGAAGAACTTCTCGCCGGTGGCGTCCATTTGCGTGAGCTGCGTGTCCAGCTGCAGGGTGAGGAAATAGATATAGGTCCGACTGGCAAAGCCGTAGACGTAGTAGATGTCAAAGGCAGGATAGAGGGACAGAGTGTCTGATGGGATCTTGATTTGCGACGAGACGAACTCGTCCTGGTACACCAAGCTGAACATGCTTGCGCTCTCCTCATCCACTACGAGTTTGCGGCTAGACAGCGTCGGGAAGTATTCGGACTTGCCATCAATGGCAGCACCGATAAACAAGCGTCCATCTCCCTTCTTTCTCTTCTTTTTTGGATCGTCGTCATCGTCGCCCACTACCACGCCGGCCATGCCATCCGCCTCCCGGGCACCTGAAAGGTAGTGCTCCTTGCGAAGATGAGGCTCACCCAGCTTGAACAAGTCACCCAGCCGCAGGAACTGGCAGACCCCCTGCCAGATGGTGCCACAGGCTACCAGCCGGTTGCTAGAATAGTCTATCAGCAGGAGCTTGTTGATGTTATCTGAAAGTTCCAGCTTGTGGGCGCAGGCCCGGACACTGGGCGGTGGGTAGCACTTTGCGTTGTCCTCTATCGGGCCAGTCTGGTGTGAGCGGAGTTCCGTCAGGTTCTCAGAGAGTTTGTAGATGCGATTGACGGCTCCCACGAAAACTTCGCCTGTTTTGCGGTGGACGGTCAAGTGTGTCAGGCTTGTGTCCTTAACCCGGAAGGTGCTTATTTCCGGAGGTTGCTCCGTCGGGGTCATCGGAAACGGGGCAACCATTCCGATTACAAACGCAGTGAAATATGTCAGCAGCCACGACAGCATCATGGTTTCAAAGCTTTCTTTTGAAGAGGAGGGATGAGACGGAGCTCCTTCCCTCAAACTTTTCACAGATTTTCTTTTTGTAGAAGTTTCAGTAGTTCATGTCTAAAATTGGAGACAAAAAGAGAGACGGGTGGATTAGTTTCAAAATGGATTATGAGGCGAAAAGCACCCGCTTATCTTTAAAAGTTTAATTACATTAAGCTGGCGGAGGGAAAATTTTATACCCCGCGTTCAGATTTTTCGGCATTTTTGCACAAGCCCAACTCAACCGGTTTTGTCCCTTTTGCGGCCCATCTCAGAGGTAATAAGGTCTTGGAGCGGACAGCTGGGTTTAGGGTAAGGGCCCTTGGAGGAGAGGGGGAGGGAGTGGCGTATTGATCAACTGGCTTCTGTTGATGCCGAGCCACTTCACTCCCACTCGCCTAACTCAACGGATGGCTAATAAACCTTTACAGGCAGCACTACCACTAATCCACAGCACATTTGTTAATTAGGTTGCAACACTTGAGCATGATGGAACACGAGGAAAGGGAGAGGGGTCAAACCGTGCTCACTGGGCATTCACATGATATATTATATTAACAGCTTGGTATCTCGAACATTAGTGGTCTGTAGATCAAATGCCCTGCTTTTCAGCACTTCCACTACTCACCCCCACCCCCGCCCCCCAAGCACACAGTGGCAGGAATGATAGCGCTCCTTCCAAGCTCTGCCTTTCCTCACCTCGCCTTTCACTCGCCTGCACTTTGTTTCTCACACTCTGTCCCTCACTCACTCTCTCTTTGTTCGCCTTTCTCATCTTTTTTTCCCCCTCTTCCGTCTCTCACCATCTTTGTCTCGGTTGTTTTCATTCTCTCTCCTACTCTCTCTCTCTCGCTCACACACACACACACACACACACACACACACACACACACACACACACACACACACACACACACACACATACATGGGGAAGGTTAGGGAGGGTCAAGCTAAGCTCACGCAGTAAGAATGAGCCTTTACTCAGGCCTCAAATCCAGCGGTTTGAGGTTTCAGCAGGACTTTCCGGGCAGCTGGCAGCACCCTCTGAACCAACCTTCAATTTGAACCGGCGAGACTCGAGCACCAGGCCGCTGCCAAGTCATTCGGGTTTAGTTTAACGTTCCTCAGACGAGGTGATGTAAATCAAAGACGGCACGCTGGGAGCACGACTGAATTCCGGCCCTGCAAGATCCTATCAGACGCACAGCCTAAATTTGTTTCATCCACCCCATGCTTTATAAATAGTCCGGAGAAAAGAATGCCTGGCCTAGGCGACTGATCCTATATGGCTAATGTGAAGGAGAAGTATGAAAATTACCCAGGCGCTAATCAGGATAATGCGGCGCTGGCCTTTAGAGCGCTAATGAACCCTAATTAATCCAAAAACAACACTCTTACGAGCTCACGTTTCTGTAATTTAGCCTGGCGAATAAAAAGTATAGGAGAAATGATTCATTCAACGCCAGTGCACGGGCAACCAGATTTTATTTTTTTCGGAGCCGGAGTTAATTGCCCATTGTAATCCAGTGATGGATTGTAACACGTTTCCTGAGGCGCACAAGACGCTATTGAGCTGCAATCAAGGTGATTTGATTAGCACAGTGGTGGCACAGGCTGGTGCTGGTGGGGGTGGTAGAGGAGGGTGTATTGGGGTTAGGGGCGGGGGACTGGGGGACGCCAATCGCCAAAAGGCTGCTGCGTCTTTCCTAAGCTGACGGCTGCCGTGACGGGCAGAATTCCATGACTCAGACTCGCATTGTAAGGGTAGACGTTTGCCTTTCACGTCCTAATTAGACCCTATTAGCACCATTCTGTTTTGTGCATCTAACTTAAATGAAGTTAAGAGTCACTCGCTGTGTGGTGCACATGTTTAATAATCTTAATAGAAAAGTTAAATAAACCATTTGTAAGGAAGCAGTAGAAGACTTCGCTACTTAAGCATTTGTGGGTTTTCTTGATAAATGCAATAATGGTGGAATACAGTTATGAATCGTGATTCTTTTGTCGATTTTTTAAATAATTTATTACATTTATAATAGAGATGCACCGGTCGATCACCGAGTGACCAGAAATAGGCTGGTTTTCAGCTTGACCTGCCGTGACCGGGCAGCCTTGGACATAACCGAGTCTGTGCCGAGCTTCTGAGTGACGCAATGGAAACACTTTTTAAAATGTTGTTATATTATCAAAAGTTGCATGCGTTAAAAAAAGTCTCAGATTTGGCTGTGCTCCAAACTCTGGTGTAACGAGTGGGTTTGAGACTAATTCCCTGGCAGTCTCTAAACACCACGAGTGCTATTTAGTCTCGCACCATGTGCGTTAGAACCCTCGCAAGCCCGAGTGCTCACAACTACTCAAGACTTTGGAGGCAGTAACATGTCACTTTTATACATAGATTATTATTTCTTTATAATCCTACAGCTGGTACACTCCAAACTATTCCCACACTCGCGCCCCAGTGTGATAGAAGGGAATTATTCGGTTTTTATTTATTTCTTTAATAATTATGGTAGCAACGTGCAGCAAAAAAAAAATTAATTGTTTAATTTTATATTAAATTTTAATGTTAAACTCTTGTTTACTTCGTTCGAAGTTAGTTTGTATTGTTTCAATTGCTGCGCTTGTTTTTTTAAGTGAGAAAAGTTTCATTTACTTACACATGATTAATTAATTTGTGTAGCTATTGGATGAAATTAAGGTATAAAATGTAAGTTATGGCATTTTTTTTTTTTGAAGGTTCAAGGTCCTAAAATTGTAACAAAATTGGAAAAGAATGTAATATCCATAATATCGTGATGCTTACAGAATCGCAAAATTATTCGAATCGACACCTGGGTATCGAATCAGGTAGTGACTGATGCTTCCCCTCCCTAAAATGCACCCCACCCCATGGTTTTTCGATCCGAAACAAGAAGCGATAAGATACCCTCAAGATTCTCACAACTTTCTACGCTAATTCGCACCCGGCGTATCCTCTCTCTTCATTCATTCATCCCTCTCTACGCCATCTAAACAAGATCAATCAAGAAGAGAAAATAAATCACGGGCGGACAATAAAGCCTAGCCCACAAGTACTACGCTACATTAAAAGCCATCATACACATTAAGTCTCACGTTGCAGCGCTCGAGCTGCGTCTACAGGGCATCACTTAAACGTACCAAACGCGTTGAAATAATTTTTAAATCATACAGAAAAAAAAAAGGAGGAAAGAAATTGAAATATTATCTCGGTTCATGAAAGGACGAATTCTGCCCTACGAGTGCATACAAACAACAAGAAAGAGGGGGCGAGAGGGGGAAAAAAAAAAAAAAACACAACTCAAGGATGAATGCGAGAGAAAGATCATCTAATCAAGGACTCCAAAACACTAGTCTCTTCACACCACTTTTGTAATGAGGGTCAACAGCACTTGAGAATGAAGGAGGAGGGAGGGGGGAGGGGGCGGGGGAGAGAAATTGGCCTTCTTACAGGATTAGAAAGCAAGTCTCGCTTTCACACACTTATGCACGCGCACACACACACACACACACACACACACATTACAGCGTTGAAGCCAAACCCTACTCCTACAGAATAATTTAAAAAATAATCATCATCATCATAATAATGATAATTAGACGTAGAAGTGTATGTACATATGGTTCCCATGTTCGCAGCTCGGCGGGTACGGTGGATTTGTCCGCCTCCGTCTAATTCAGTTAGAGCAACAGTGTTTCCAACAGCGATGAGCCTCTAATCTCTCGCGCGGTGGCAGATGGAGACCCCGTCTTCCCAAACTCCGAATCACAATGTGGCCGATTGTCTTGTCATGAGGACAACATGAGGATAACAGGAGGACAACATGCCCGACTCCATCCTCCAGGTGGCAGATCCTTCGGGTGGGCGCGTGCCACAGCTGGCATTTAAACGTGAAATCGGTGTAGCGTGGAGGTGACTCTCTGGCACGCGTTCAGACGTATCCCTTCACGACCTTTATGAAAACTGGCGAGGTCGGGCGTGCCGGCTCAATCGACCTTGAAAGAAAACCCATAAAAATTTCCTTTTGAAACGTTAACTACGGTGAGAAAACGGCCATGTTTACACGCATGAGGCTCATTAAATCCACCTTCCGATCCCGAATGTCACGTTCTGTAGACGATCTAGGGTTGTACGGGATTCACAGATTCAAAGTTTACCCGGGTTTAGCGTCGACGTTACCGTGACGATGAATCCAACCGGCGTATTCAGCCATTTCAATCCCGCTTGCTGAGTTGTTAAGTTTTACATTATTTGCCTATTTTCAAAATCCAAGCAGAATTTACATTTACATTTCAGCATTTGGCAGATGCTCTTATCTAGAGCAACTTATATTTTTATCTCTTTACACATCTATACATAAGCACTTGGTGGTGGTGGGATTTGAACCCGGAACCCTCTGGACGGTAACCCAATGCCTCGGCCACTAAGCCAACCCTATCCCAACATCCCTAACATTTTTAACTGGACCATGAGAAAAAGGAAAAAAAAAAGATTGAACATTTAGAAAGCCATTTTCTTCAGAATATTACAAGAAATCCAGATCTCATCCCTGTTTTAACTTGCTTTATTCAGGCTGAAAATCACACACTCAACCATATTGAGGCCCATTCTCTTCCTGTTTCTCTGTGTATTTTGACACCAATCCAACCTCACACGTTCATATAAAATATACACCTCTAGGGTCAGGGTTTGATTCCCGTCTGTGTGCATGCATGTTCTCCCTGTGCTTGGTGGGTTTCCTCCGGGCACTCCGGTTTCCTCCCACAATCCAAAGACATGCAGATTAGGTTAACTGGCGCTCCCAAAGTACGACATATACAGTGTAGTTAAACATTAATTCATTAAACAAAAGTCAGTGTTTGGTGTGACGATGCTTTGAGTACCCTTCAGTCTTGTGCACGATTCCTGCAGTTTTATATAGAAATTAGATACCAAGTTTTACTCAGCACCCTGCACTACCACACACAGTTCTTCTGAGGACTTCGACTGTTGTGCACCCGCTTCTTTTTTGCATGCAAAACCCGACAGCTTCCATTTTTATCTAGTAAGTAAAGTTAAGCTTTAATTTGTCACATAGCAAAGAAGTAAAGAACTGCACAGTGAAATTCGTTCTTCGCATATCCCAGCGTAACTGGCGTCAGAGCGCAGGGTCGGCCAGGACGACATGGCGTCTGGAGCAGATGGGGTTAAACGGCCACCATTAGCCAAACCTAATTTTTTTTTTCTTTTTTTTTTTTTAAGTCAGAAAAGAAGTCGCTTATGTAATGTGCTACTTCCTTTCCTGACATACAAATATTTTTCTATAACTTTTAATTTTAAGTTGGAATACTAATGCTTGGAACTCAAACGTTTTTTTTTTTTTTTAAATAATAAAGTCCTAAAATTTAAACAAAAACCACAGGACTCTTGCTCTGTATACATTTCAATATCTCATTCAGCTTCAATCCGTTTATTACATTCTGTCCGCATGAACATTTTTCCATTCCGTCTCTGGTCATTAACAGATGATTAAGATTCATGGAACCTCTAGCTAACGATGAGCGCAATCTCTACTATGTAAAAAGAAAAAAGAAATCTGAAGATATGTTTATACACCTGTAAATGCCTTGTTGAAATCTCCACAGCTGAGAATGCGTAAAAAAAAAAAAAAAAAACCTTGCTTCTGAAGCGGGCCATCTCCGTATCACGATGTCTAACGTCTGTAAAATTGATGCCGCGACTGACAGACGTACAATTTTCATAACGCTCTCTTTCAGTATCTGTCGACTGACATGACGGGGATGAAAACTCCGTCTCAGCACTGTTCGCACGGCTCCGAGATTGATGGCACCTGGCACAACACGGAACATTCTCCACATAATCACAATATTTCCCTCATGGCTATTTCCTTTCTATGCAAACACCTTCACGCGCAACCACCTAAAAAAAAAAAAAAAACTGAAAACTAAAATAAAATCTTGCTCGGTCGATACCGAGCGTGTTCCCGGCGATTGTCATGAACCGTGTCTTTCGGCGATGCGACGCGACGCTGTTACTATGTTTGGCAAGAGGTGCTCCGTTAAAAAAAAAAAAAAAACCTAAGGAGTCAAAACAGGTCAAGGCCTTCATACTGAGACAAATAAAGTCGTGTCAGAAATCCACGTGTTGTGCAAACGCAGATCTGGTGACAGGAGAAAACAATAGTCCTGTGCGCAGCGGAGTAGAAGGGTCACGAGAGGCCAGCGAGGGAAATCACTATGAGCTCTCGGATAGCTTCCTCTTTCTGTTATCCTAGTGTTGGGTGTCATCCTGCAGGAGGCCGGGGTCAGACCTTCTCTTTCACTCTCTCTCTCGGTCACTGCTCAAACAAGCAACAGGAACTGAGTGAAACCACGATCGAGGCTCTGCAGGCCTGTTTCACAATCTAATGTGTAAATCTGTAAATTTGGTTCACTTCCGCGTGAATCAGTTCATGGCTCATTTAACCTCTTTTGTGCCTCTTCTTTTTCTTCTTCTTCTTATTATTCAGCATTTATTACATTTATTCACTCTTTTATATGTCATCTCCATCACCATTTCACTACGGACAGTCTACTCCACAAGCACTGAGACATAACACTTGGTTATCTTGTATCGTTTTTTCCACGTTAGGCACGATTTATTTGTACCACGCCCAAGAACGACTGCTTCCTCTCCCAACTCCAGCATCAACATTATTCTCGGTTACGCTTGCGCTTTCAGACTCTCCGATACAGCAGGTGGCAGTATCAAGTCAAGTCGGCTTTTATTGTCATTACAAATCAAATACTGTGTCAAATACACGGTGAAACCAAACAACGTTCCTCCATGACCAACGTGCTACATACAACATACACTCACCTAAAGGATTATTAGGAACACCATACCAATACGGTGTTTGACCCCCTTTCACCTTCAGAACTGCCTTAATTCTACATGGCATTGGATCAACAAGGTGTTGAAAGCATTCTTTAGAAACGTTGGCCCATATTGATAGGGTAGCATTTGCACTTGATGGAGATTTGTGGGATGCACATGCAGGGCACGAAGCTCCCGTTCCACCACATCCCAAAGATGCTCTATAGGGTTGAGATCTGGTGACTGTGGGGGCCATTTTAGTACAGTGAACTCATTGTCATGTTCAAGAAACCAATTTGAAATGATTTGAGCTTTGTGACATGGTGCATTATCCTGCTGGAAGTAGCCATCAGAGGATGGGTACATGGTGGTCATAAAGGGATGGACATGGTTAGAAACAATGCTCAGGTAGGCCGTGGCATTTAAACGATGCCCAATTGGCACCAAGGGGTCTAAAGTGTGCCAGGAAAAGATCCCCCACACCATTACACCACCACCACCAGCCTGCACAGTGGAAACAAGGCATGATGGATCCATGTTCTCATTCTGTTTACGCCAAATTCTGACTCTACCATTTGAATGTCTCAACAGAAATCCAGACTCATCAGACCAGGCAACATTTTTCCAGTCTTCAACTGTCCAATTTTGGTGAGCTTGTGCAAATTGTAGCCTCTTTTTCCTATTTGTAGTGGAGATGAGTGGTACCCGGTGGGGTCTTCTGCTGTCGTAGCCCATCCGCCTCAAGGTTGTGCGTGTTGTGGCTTCACAAATGCTTTGCTGCACACCTCGGTTGTAACGAGTGGTTATTTCAGTCAAAGTTGCTCTTCCATCAGCTTGAATCAGTCGGCCCATTCTCCTCTGACCTCTAGCATCAACAAGGCATTTTCGCCCACAGGACTGCCGCATACTGGATGTTTTTCCCTTTTCACACCATTCTTTGTAAACCCTAGAAATGGTTGTGCGTGAAAATCCCAGTAATTGAGCAGATTGTGAAATACTCAGACCGGCCCGTCTGGCACCAACAACCATGCCACGCTCAAAATTGCTTACATCGCCTTTCTTTACCATTCTGACATTCAGTTTGGACTTCAGGAGATTGTCTTGACCAGGACCACACCCCTAAATGCATTGAAACAGCTGCCATGTGATTGGTTGATTAGATAATTGCATGAATGAGGAATTGAACAGGTGTTCCTAATAATCCTTTAGGTAAATTAATGACATTCTCCAGCATGCTCAGTAAAACCCAACATCTGTTTTACTTAGAATGCTGCACACATCTGTATCGAACACTACCGCTTATGTTCAAGCAAAGAGTTTCCACCGTTTATTGTTTATGTTATTACTTAGTGCTTTTTATATAAGTTTCTTTTAATGTAGAAAGGTTTTCAAAAGCATCATTGCATCTGGCTTTTGTGTGGATGTTCCCAAGACTTTTGCACAGTACTGTAAATAAAACAGCTGTTAGGTTTTACTGAGCATGCTGGAGAATACGAGTTCTTTTGGTAACTTGGTCACACTCGCTCCTTTCTATTTTCATGCAAAACCCAGGAGTCGACATGATTGATTTTTATTTTATTCTCGTCTGAAAACTGGTCGGTCATGTATTATGTCGCTTTCTTTACAGGCATGCAAATCTTTCTTCCGAAATGTTATTTATTCATAAATTTTAGAGCATCTTTGTAGGGAATGATATTGCACATAATAATGCAGACATAATAAACTTGTATATAACACAATCTGTACTACAGATAATATGGCGCCTAAGACTTTTGCACAGATAGATAGATTAACAAAACTAACTAGCTAACTAAGAAACCTAATTAGCTGACTAGCTGAGACAAGGCAGATTGACAACATGACACATCGTGGTGATGAGGTAATTAAGGTAGTGGGAGGAGAAACAGTAAACATTTTCTTGTAAGTAGCAGCAAAGATAAAAAAATATTTTTGTGGACGGTGAGCTACCATTAAACTGAAAGTGAACAAGAACGTCAACCTTCACCCCAAGATTAATATTATTGATATTTTAGAATTAAAAAAACATTTTTTTTAAGTCATGACCAAAGCTTTCGCATGCCTTCCTACTGCATCAGCTATAACTTCAAAGGAGAGAAGATGAATTTGGAGAAGACAGACGTCGCAGACGGCCGGCGATCTAGGTCCGTTCTCAGCTACGACTGGCTTCCATATCTGATTCGATCCGTGCCCGAGGTCACCGTATCGTTCTCGAGAACGATTCCCGAACGCATATCGACTGTGTTCTAACTGATCCAGACTTTAAAACGATCCTGGGGCCCTAATGTGAAAATGCTCATCCATATTTAAAGAAATGGATAATAAAAAGTCACCACCACTTGGCAGCATCTTTTCGTTTAGCTTGATAACCTCCATGAAAACTTGATTAGTAATAGGGACGAGATGATATATTTTTTCCTCAATAGAATTAGATTCACAATATGATGTTTATGATACGATACGATACGATAAAATTTAAAGTTCACTGTTAACGCATGATCTATGCTGCTTTATTCCCCTGGGGGCGTGGTGAAGCGCCGCTTTTGGGCCCGGATCGAGAGTCAGGTAAGTGGGAAAGCGTGCACACCTAAAGCAGTGTTAGACCACGCCCCTTCCACCATGCCCCATCCTAGCAGCTTTTTTGGCCAAGTTAAAAGTGAAAAGCTTCTTCATTTTAGAGGCAAGTGGTCATGAAGGTTTTGGCATCACGTTATTTAGTGGTAATGCATACATGTTCGAGTAGTTAGAGTTGATCTTTAGGATTCACCATCAGCAACTCATTTGCCAACTATTTGTTGTGACTTTTTATGTAGTGATGCACAAATTTCTACATTTTTCCCCCCCACCCTTAACTATTAGTCTCTCGTCACTACGAAGATAAAAATCACTGGGCATCCCGAAGCCCTAATTGGCACTTTACCAAACACAATACATCGTATATCGTGATACATATTTCGCCCAGTCCTACTTGGCACGGTTAAAAAGTTCAGCATTAAAACTGGAACACGCTACATTTCACATTGCAATACCAACGACAAAAATCTGCAAGAACTGTTTTTGTCACTGTATGACATCATTATATTCAGACTGCATGATTGCATATAAGCAGATTAAATATATATATTTTTTAAATCACTTATGGTCCTGCATCACAAAATGAGAACCGATGATTAGACGAAAAAAAACAAAAAAAAAACACTACCCTTCTCCCCAACTTCTACACAACGAACACACAATCATCTGACGCCTACGTCATGATCCAGCAAGCTGGTTATGTCTTTACCGCGTCCTTATCGCTTCATCGGCATGTGCGGGGCTCAGCCGCGTAACCTTTTCCCGCCATATATTTTGGAAGCGAGAGAAGAATCCACCTGTCTGCGGCAAGGCAAAACAAAAGATCTCATTAAAGATATGAGCGAAGACTGATCTATCTTTCAGTATGGAAAGAGTAAAGCGAAGAGACGAGGGCGAGAGGGAGGCTGGGAAAGTTCTAGAAAAGAGAGAGAGGAGAGAACCAGACAGCGACAGGGTGACTAAGAGACGAGAGACGGGGCGAGTGAGCAGAGACAGTAGCTATTGTTCGGTGTTCACCACCTCCAGTGCCTCCACATGTCATCTCCGCTCAGAGTTTGCTGTCAGGATGAGGCCGTGTTTGATCCCATCATGGAAAGGCTGACAAAACCAAGAGTAGGGACTGCCGTTCTGACTTCCAACCCGGGAATAACATGGAGGCCGTACAGAAACGAGGCGTCGCCGTAGCGTCTAGACGGCTGAACGGTCTCGGCGCGAATCAGTGAGGTCACACCGCCGTTAGCGTCGCGCTCCGACCCGGGCCACGTGCTGATTCAAGGGAGAACCATGCGACCGAGTAGACGCCACCGAAGACATGATTCATCCTCCGTCCGCTAATGACTTAATCACTCGTTCCTCATTAATCAAGCTATCGCCGAGCAGACTTCATGCATGGTTTTTTTTTTCCTTTCCTCCACATAATGCTTACAAGTTCACAAAAGCTCTGAATACTTCCAACTCCCCCCTCCCCCAAGACGTCCTCAAGATGATCATTAAAGACGTTACGTTAGAGCACGACCACAAACCGGTGATACCAAAGCCCGTGAATACAACGTTCATCCCCATAAAAGGCAAAGAAGTTGCGCCCGGCTGCGGATCGTGACTTGTGGTCTTTGCATTTTACCGTATGAAGACGCTTTCTATTTCGGTCGAAGAGATCATATTGTTGCCATGTAATTTACTGGACGTCGAGGGGGCACGCCGCGCTGAGCTCACTCGAGTGCCATCCACTTAGGCTCCTGTGTGGTCCGGAGCGAGCGGATTCTCATAACACAGCCAAATGTAGTCAAGGGTGACAGCGGCGTACGTTCTGCAGTGCGCAGTTTAACCTCGATATTGGAAAATGAAAAAAAAAAGGTGAAAACCACGGCTCGGAAAAACAAAACTGTAAAATGCACCTTTTTTTTTTTTTTTATGGTATAAAAGGAACACTGTCGGGAATGCCTGCTTGAACATAAGACACAAATAAATAGATTATACTGAGCACCCTATAATGAGGTGGTAATCTTCAAGGGTACATCTTCTGTACCTTTACAGGGTCGCAAATTTAGAACTGATTAATAGATGAATAATTAATGATAACCAGATACACATTTCCTCCTTAATTAAAAGTTTCATTTAAACACTTCAAGCAAAGCTAGACAATCGAATGATTTTGTGTCGCCTAATTTCCTGTTTTTTATTAATTATCATTTAAAATGAGTAACATCTTATTTAACTGCATGCAGAATAATGTCGCAGAATTCATCATATTAACATCAACATCACAATATGGACCTGTGCAATTATTAAATCACAAAAAATCATTACAGATAATATATGTGATATATATATGAGCTTGTCAATAATATATGTCTTACATTTTATTTTGATAAATATTGGGGCGGCACGGAGCATTAGTGGTTAAATCGCAATCGCATTACGTTCAAAAATAACAAAATAAATCACAATATGATTTTTCTCGCAAAACACTGATCCGTTCATCCTCACACAGACCCTCCTGTGAACAGTCCCCCATGCACCAGTTCACGTTGTTGACCTGCCGGTTTACGGAAAGTCTCTTAAAACAACAACAGCAGTATGAAGGTACGTAACAGAGGTGTGCCTGAAAATAAAAACATGAAGGAAAAAAAAAAAAAAAAGAAGAAGTGGCACATAAGCAATTTAGTGTAACTTCGATTGAAACGTAAGGACCACAGAGTGAGAGAGACCTTTGGGAGAATTAACATAAGGGAACAATGAGCTTGCCTCTGACAACTGATAAACATTACAGGTTTACTTGTTCTTATTTTGATTCTCCAAGCTAACTTAAACTTACATCATTCACAATTATAGAAATTCTAGCGCTATACAAACGCGTCTGTTAGTAATCTAACTAGTAATGTAGTAACACAGGTAGACCCCGACTTACGAACTTCCGACTTACGAACTTCCGACTTACGAACTTCCGACTTACGAACTTCCGACTTACGAACTTCCGACTTACGAACTTCCGACTTACGAACTTCCGACTTACGAACTTCCGACTTACGAACTTCCGACTTACGAACTTCCGACTTACGAACTTCCGACTTACGAACGGACCGCGGCTCTATACACGTTCGCAGATGCGAACAAATTGCAGACGTAGCTCATGTGTGTATTGTACAAGAAAGAGACACGACAGTTACATGCGCAATATTTTCGGTGTGCAAGTGAATGCATAAAATGTCCAAAGTCCGGTGTATTGTACGTGTGTGTGTACGTCTGAAGAAATGAGTCAGCCGCACTGGTTTCAATTAATCAGTCCGGGAGCACGATGAAAAAAAAAAAATCTCTGTCCTGATGGTGTATAATCCTAATTTCGGAAGATCCTCAACAAGGTACAGTCCACAGTCCAATACAGCGGGAAAAAAGCTCGGAGACAAAATGGCGTCTGGGATTCCCCTCGCGGTTTACAGGTGCCGAGACGACACGGTTACATTTACTTGAGTGGATCGGTATGCTTCACGTTGTATACTTGTGTCAAAGGTGTACAAGACTCACACACACCTGGAACGGAACTTGTTCATAAATCTGGGATGACCGGTATGATAAAAAGCTACTAATTAGTACCAGATTTACACTTATTGCCTTTGCGTGTGTATATACATACATACATACATACATACATACATACACGCACACACACTATTATTATTATTACTAGTTTTTGGGCCCAAGCACTACGACATCAGCCCTGTCATCATAGTGTCTGAAGGGCCCTATTGTTTTTTTGGGGAAGGGTCTTTACATGCTCAAAGACGTTGATGTACGAGATCGAAACCGGGCCGATATGATCTCAAGACACCGAGGATGCAAAATTTGCAAATGATTAGATTTTTGTTTTCTCAAATGGGTCAGCCGTGCCTGAAGCGTATGTGGTTAACAACTTTCTGGGTGGCGTTATGGTGACTGACATCATAGTGTGATGATTTTTTTTCTTCCTGTGCTTTTTAGATCCAAACATAAAATTCCCCTCTTTTCTAAAATGATGTCATCATTCTGGTATATATTGGTATGTGCCATTTAAATGCATGTGCCCGGTGTGCGCATTGTTTCTTTTTAATAAATAGTATTATAAAACGCCGGATAAATCAAGTTGCTCTGTTTGTTTACAGGTTTGTTTTTTCGATGCCTTTCGTTCATATTAATTTCATTAATATTAAACCTCTCCCAAAACGACTACTAGACTCATCCAAGTAAACAAACAAGCAAGGTCAACTTGATGGCATAATACGCAAAACCCGATGATGTGCGACTAATCGCTAACGATATAATGATATATAAATTCAATCAATGGAAGCTCGAATTAGCAAGGCTCCATTATACACAAACTTGTACATTCATTCCTGCCGGAATATGAACTTTTTCTAATGAATCACACGCTTTAGTGTAAACGCTCCTTACACGCACGACTTGATAGCAAATAAATTTGTTTGCATGCGGCATGAATAATGCAGACGTGCAGACGTTCCCAGCTCAGCCGTGACTATATTTATAATTTACGATCCTGTTTGATTATTAATAACGCCGTGTATAAACACTGCAGCCTTATAGTCAGTGTTGGATTATTAGTGATGCTAACATACAAAAAAAATTATTATAATAAATAAATAAATAAATAAATAAATAAATAAATAAACAAAATGCACAAACTTTCGGCCTAGTTACATTTAATTAGTGCAAAACTCATGCTAAGAATACGCTTTCCGCCAATTATTAGCAATTTCATAAATAATGGTTGGAAAAAGTCGCGGATTTGAAGTTCGAGTCAGAATCATTTAAACAGACGAAGTCAACAAACTTGAAAGTCAAGTCAATCGACTGCTGTAAAAAGCTAACGCACACCAATTAAGAAGAACAGACGCAAGAAGACAACCGCTGCGTCTCGACTTTCATTTGCTCATTTTAACCGCGACCTGTACGTTACTAGCCATGAAAGCTTCAGATCCACAGGATGACGGAAACTCGACCTAGACTGAACAGTTAATTGATGTCGATCTGGTACCATCCGCTTTATATTTCAGGTCTTCACGGTACCAACAGTCGCACGGTGTTTAACATACAATGTGCCGTGTGCGACAGGGACGCCAGCCGAATTAGATTCCACTTTCACGGTATATGCACAAGATGTCAAGGTGTGACGCATGCACATAGTCAGCGCGTGAGCAAGCACAAAAGATTGAGAGAGATGAGTCAGTGTTTCTTTTTTTTTTTTTTTTTGCAAGTTACCGCTACATCACCACCATAAAACTCTGATTCACCTACCGCGTCAATTTCAAAGGCCAGACTCGGTGTTAGCGCTGCTCTCGGCAGAATCCTCGCTGCCTACAACGGGTCAAGAGCTTCAAAATAAAAAAAATAAAAATAAAAAAAATTGTCCAGTTGTTTTTCTTTTGCTCATTTCAAGGCTGTCTATTTGCCTGCTAATACACAAGATGAGCTAAATGTGTCCTGGGAAAAAAAAAATGCTAGAAATGTGCATTGACAATGGTGACGTTAAAAATAATAATAATAATGATTTAAAAATAAAAAAGTTCAGGTACAGGATTGCGACTGCCGGTGTCTATTGTTTGACGAAAAGACTTTAGACAAAAGGATTTTATGTTCACTACTGGCCTTTAATATTTCGCTTTTTTCCTGCAATTCTGTCAAATTGGTTTCCCTCACACATGGTGGTGGGTTTTTTATTTATTTTTTATTTTTTTTTATATATATACTCCCTCCAGACTGCAAAAATGACCTTGAGCTGTAAAAATAATTTAGTTCAGATATTATTTAGTTACCGTTTACTTTGGTTGATTGAATCTGGTGGTTTTTAAAACATTGGCAGATCTCGACATAACGTCGCTCGTTCAACCTAATGCAAATGTCTATGATGTACTTTATAGACATTTTCCTCAGGGTACTCCAGTTTTCTTCCACAGTCCAGAGACATGCAGATCCGGTTAACAGGCATTTCCAAATTGCCCATTGTGTGCGTTTGCGTGCGCGTTTGCGTGCGCGCGCGTGTGTGTGTGTGTGTGTGTGTGTGTGTGTGTGTGTGTGTGTGTGTGTGTGTGTGTGTGTGTGTGTGCCTCATGCCCAAAGTCTCTTGGGATAGACTCCAAGAACCCCACAACCTTGTACAGGATAAGCGGTATAGAAACTGAATGAATGAAATACATACACATACATCAACATGTCATAACTAAATCACTTTAGATGACTAGATGATTTTTTTTTTTTTTTTTTTAAGTGAAAATTTGAATCCCAGACTAAACACTGTGATCCTGGACCAAAACCCGAACCATGCTGTACTGCCAGGTCTGCGGTTTTTCCAGTGAAATACAGACCTCTTTTTTTGGAACTGCAGCCTCAGGCCTATTTTTTAAGTCTCGGCTTAGAAGTTCAGCGCTAATTATAATTATAGGCTACATAAAATTAATACACATTAAAAACATGACCAGCTAAAATTATAATTCGGCAATATGACTTCTGAAAAGGAAAAAAAAAAAAAAAAAGTGGTATAAGACTACAAAGCATTTCTACTACACTGTACACAATGTGCATCAGGACGGATCCGGTTTTGCTGACAAACTGCGAGTTAAACAGTTGGGCTGCACTTAAACTGGTCATCTAAGCCTCAGACGGAACTTGTCGATAATTTTACAACAACATTTAAGTAAGAAACTAACAAATCATTAGGTCATTAAATGTCAGGAATTTGAAAGAATCAGAATAACATTTTTAAATGTTTAAAAATTCAATACAAACTCTTTTCTTATTATAAAAAAGCTGAATATGCAAACTACCAACACACCTCTACATATCCCAGGTCACCCGATTACTGTACGTTAGAACATTATACACTGATCAGCCAGAACATTTAAAACGTCGACCCTATCTATAACCACACAGGTTTTGGGTTCCCCTTGGGTCACGCCAGCTCTTCTCTAATTTAGGATCTTCTTAACTCTTTCAAGTAAACTGGTTCTTACAGGAAAAAAATAAATAAATAAATAAATAAATAAAAATATATATATATATATATATATATATATATATATAGTAATCGTCATTATAATTCAATAAAGTCAATATTTATTGTTTGAACAGATATGGCAACCCTGTCACCAGCTAAAGATGCGTCTTAACATGCACAAGGACAAACCTGCTCAGATGTGTCCGGCATCCAAACCAGGAAATCTGTGCTGACATAATTAACTTTATATAATGTTTTCTCTCAATGATGTTATTATACACTCCAGATAAACGGCATCGTTTGTGCTCTTGGGTCGTAACCTGTTGTTCCGCCGAGACGAAAAATCTTTTTAAAGAAGATAATAATTGGCAAATCTTGTAATCAAAGTCCTGCGATTTAATTGCATAATTGCTTTCATATACGCCAACAAAGGAAAGAACGAAAAAAGAAAAGAAAAAAACGAGGAAAAAAAAAACATCTCCTCTGGTTCCTATAGCGGTTCAATGCAAACCCTTATAGTGCAAGACAACCACACACACACATGAAATCTTTCTCTCTGCCCTCTTACTGACACACACGCCGTAGCGTTTACAAAGGAAGCCTGAAATCACCGGGGATCTCCTGGCAGATCTCATCCAGCGTGGATATTACAGGAGTACTGTTACACAAAGCATCGATACTTTCGCAATACTACTCTGTGTGCGCGCGCACGCGCGCGTGTGTGTGTGTGTTGTATTCTGCCTGTAGACATGCTAATTTGACTCGAATTGGCACCGCCACACAAGGAATCCACGCATACCCTTTATCAAGCAAATAGGCTAGTTAGCAGAAGTGCTTGTGAGCGGTCGGCTGGTCACATTTAAATAAGCTTTACAGCTTGAACCGGATTGGTACTGCTTAAACGTTGTAACTGTTCAAATGGTTTATATTATATTATATTATATTATATTATAGGTTTACGTGTAAATGAAAGCATGACCTCTGGTTAGTTACACAAAGCTATAATCCACTATATTAAAGATTTAATAAACTAGTAAAAGTATGACGTGATGTTCACAGCGGAGTAAACAACTTCGTGAGTGCCGTTACTGGAAAATCATCAGCTCTATACGGCACGGTCCACGTCTTGATACCAGGTCACGTCAAATCATGCAACCGTATTCTTGATTATTTTCCTATAAGAGTTTCACTCATTACTTATAATAATACATCGTTCACTCGACTTATTTGAAATTAATATTATATTCAAATATGCTATACATGATAAACGCATGATTTTTTTTTTTTTCCACATCGCCATTTTGGCATCACAAATACATTCGATCTTAGAAAGTGCATGCTGTCACAAATACACATAGTATTAAAGACATCTCGGTGACAATGACGCTAGTGCTCTATTATGCCATTGTACTGTATGTATGAAAAACCAGATGTTGATGTAATAACCCCTACATCAATATCGCTCACGTGACGTGAAATTAACCGTAATCAGTCAACACCACATGCATATCAGCGGCACGTCTTTCCAAATGATGAATAACAAGCACGTAGCACGTGGCCCGGGTCCGATTCTCACTCAGGGAACCGACTTCACCCCGAGTCCCGGTGCCAAACCCAGGATAAACTGAGGATAGAAATGTCACAAAGAAACCTACAACATTCTGACCTGATCAGCCCCAAAACATTGATGATGAGCTAAAAGAGGAGTAAAAAAACAAACAATGCTCATAAATATCCTTTTGCTCATGTGCCATAATAAAAAGTGTGAGCTCAAGATCCATTCTGAGAGCCATTCTCCAACATGATTATATATCACTCACTCACTCACCCTGACCTAGGATAAACCGAGGATGGATGCGTCATAAAGAATATACCGCTATATACATACACACACACACACACACACTATATATATATATTTATTACATTTTATTCTGTATGGAGGGTTGCAGGATGGGGGGGGGCCTGAAGCCTAGCACAAGAGACTTAGGGCACGAGGCACTTAGGGTACACCCCAAGTTACTAGCATCTCGTTTTGATGTTGATTACAAGCCATTGTTTTGTGTATACAGTTGTAGAATACAAGACTAGCATCACTGTGCCCGAGATGACTTTAACAGGGTGTATCCTAAGTGCCTAAGTGCTAAAGGGTGCCAATTGATCTCAGGGCACACACACACACACACACACACACACACACACACACATGCTCATTCACACAATACAGAGCAATTAGCCTAATTTGCATGTCTTTCGACTGCGGGAGGAAACCGGAGTATGTGGAGGAAAATCCAGCAAGCACGAAGAGAACATGCAAACAGACCCCGAGACAGACCCCGAGACAGGAATCAAACCAGGACCCTGGAGGTGCAAGGCGACCAGGCTAAGCACTACGCAGAGATTTATTTTCTTTCCCCAGATTGAAAGTACAACCCTAGTGTCAATAAAATAATGAAAATCAGACACCAGTGCTGTACAACACTGAGTGCTTCATACAGTCTATGGACTAATATACATATATATACGTAGATGATGTACACTGCATATGGGAATTACTGTTAAGCAAGCACAAACAATATCATCACGTGCCATGAGGTCGTACAGATGTGCTCTGGGAGGATGAGAAGGTGAGGATGAGGAGCAGGCAGGGGAACAGGAACAGACCGGGGAACAGTGAACGCAGCACAGCAGCCTTTAGTGTGGTTAATTGGTTAGACGAGCGTCACGGCTTCAGATGCTGCATCTAATTAAATTAAAATCAAACGAAGACGCACAAAATGGGAGGTTTTTAAATGAAAAACACAAGTTTGCACACAAGCGAGGAGAACCAAGGGTGTCAAATAAAAATAATAATAAAAGCAGGGCTTGAAATGAATCAGGCTAATGCAACATTAATGTGTGTGTGTGTGTGTGTGTGTGTGTGTGTGTGTGTGGGGATTGGAGAGAAAGAGAGAAAAACACCCATGCACCCATACAACGTGATGTGCCAGGTCGTGTCTGGGATATGCATTAAAGACTAAAAGAAAGAAATGCAGAAGCGTGATTTTATCGCCTCCTTTGTTCCGCGCGCACGCACGCGCCCCGGTTTAAGCATCCGTGCACAAGCGTATTCATATTTTTTTTCCATGCACCACGAATGCACGAGCATGCCGAGGCTGTGTGTGTGTGTGTGTGTGTGTGAAGGATCCGGAGCAGGCAGCCATGCACAACAGCATCACAGAGTGTAAAAAGATTAAAGAAATCAAGAATTAAAAAAAAAAAAACAACAGAACAAGAGGCGCGAGAAGCAGCAGCAGCACTCGCGCGCGTGTGTATATGCGTGTGCATTTCCAGGCTCGCGCGCACCTACCTGTGTTCAAAGTGCAACAGTTAGATCCAGAGCTCCTCTCCAAAAAAAAAAAAACCCAACAACAACACAATCCGGGATAGACCGCGCTTTTTTCTCCCAATGTTTAAAAAATCTTATCTTAAATCGCGCCTTTCTCCTTCAGTGTCCGTGAGAAAGAATAAAACCAACAACAAAAAAAGGAGACCCAAACCAGAGCCCAGGCTTCTCACCGCGTCGCAGATCTCATCACCCCGAGAAAACCGTGTCGCTTTCTCTCCACGATCCCGGGGTCGGCGGCTGCTGGCCCTTTAAATGGACCGAACCATTTCCTCAGCAGGGGAGACGCTTTTCTTCTCACGCGCTAAATATCAACCACACAGGAGTTTTCATTACTATGTTTTACTCAGTTCGTTTGGATACTGTACTATTTATTGTTTGTAGCGTCAACTCTCAGATTATTTGTACATTCACACGTTTTTAAGAATATTCCCATTGAGATAACACACCCCCACGCTGGGTATGGTTTAAGGGCCCGCCCTTCAGCTAGTATTTTTCTACCAACCCAGATGTTAGATGATGAACGCTGGCTGTGTGTGTGTGTGTGTGTGTGTGTGTAATATAACAACTATGGTCATACTTCTTACATGCAAAACAAGCAAATATATAAAATAATAGTATAATACTACTACTAAATATAGTGTGTGTGTAATATAACAACTATGGTTACGCTTCTAACATATATATATAAACAATCCTAATGTTTGCAGGTTTGCATTATGTGTGTGCGTGTGTGTGTGCAATATTAAAACTATGGTCATGCTTCTTACAAACAAAACAATATATAATATAATATAATATAATATAATATAATATAATATAATATAATATAATATATAATATAATAAATAATTTTAAGGTGGTGACTGAGATGTAAAGTATATAAATATATATGTTAGCATTGTCGCCTTGCACCACCTTGGTCGAGGGGTCGATTTCCACCTCAGGTCCGTGTGCACGTTCTCATGTTCTATCTGTGCTTGGTGGGTTTTCGCCACATATTCAGGTTTCCTCCTACACTCATGCAAAGTCATGCAAATTAGACTAACTGGTGATCCCGAATTGCCCTGTAGTATGTGTGAGTGTGAATGTGCATGTGATTGTGTGTGTGTGTGTGTGTGTGTGTGTGTGTGCCCTGCGATGGATTGACACCCTGTCCAGTCTCCTGGGATAGGCTCCAGGCTCCAGGCCAACCCTGTATACATGATAAAGTGGTATAGGCGATGACTGAGTGAGTGAGTGAGTGAGTGAGTGAGTAATTCTAAGGTTTTGCATTATGATCATTCAACGATGAAGGAACGTTACAATGCAGCAAAAATCGTCTGTTCACAAGGCCTAGCTTCTTAAGAAGTTGGGGTCAAAGTGCAGGGTTAGCCATGATTCAGAACCCCTGGAGCAAAAAGGGTTAAGCACCTTGCTCAAGATCCCAACACTGGCAGCTCGGCAGTGTTAGGGCTTGAACTCCTGACCTTCTGAGCCGTAACCCAGTACGTTAACTACTGACTCACCAATGCCCTCGGAACAAATTTGTCAAACACAGTGCCCCACTGTTAGAAATTATGCACTCAAGCTTCCCACATTTGGGGAATTCGCAAGGGTCAGAGCATGAGACCCGGGTTGGTGAACAACCTTTTTGATCACACCTCACACCTGTTAGGTGAGATGAGCTCATAAGTGTGGACTTTTGTTTCATAAAAGCTGATATGAATGCAGGGTGGCCCAAAAGTCTCCAGAAATAGGGGAAATTAATACGCACATCAAAATCTTTGATGTTGCAAAAACGTCCTCTACGTGATTCCTGGTTTTACTTTTTATTAACACATACAGTATGCGTGTGAAGTCAGACGTTTTACATACACCTTGGCTGAATACATTTAAATTCAGATTTTTCACAATTCCTGACATTTAATTGTAGTACAAATTCCCTGCAGTTAGGATCACTACTTTATGTGAAACGTTAGAATAATAGTAGAGAGAAAGATTTATTTCATCTTATATTTCTTTCATTAGATTTCTAGTGTGCCAGAAGTTTTCATACACTTGGTTAGCATTTGGTAATATTTCCTTTAACTGGTCGAACTTGGGTCAGACGTTTCAGGTTGCCTTCTACAAACTTCTTACAATCACTTGCTGGAAATTCAGCTCATTCCTCCTGACAGAACTGGAGTAACTGAGTAAGATTTGTAGGCCTCCTTGCTCTAACATGTTTTTTTTTTTTTCAGGGCAACTTCAATTGCTCTACTTTATTGTCTTTAAGCCATTTCGAACAACTTTGGAAGTACGCTTGGGGTCATTTTTCATTTAGAAGAACCGAGATTTTACTTCCTGCCTGATGTCTGGAGCAAACCACCATCTAAACATGATGCAGCCACCCCCATGCTTCACAGTTGGGCTTGCAAGCCTCCTCGTTTTTTCCTCCAGACATAACAATGGTCAATATTGGCACACATTTTTTCTTTAATCAGAAAAGAGGACATCTCTACAAAAAGTAAGAACTTTGTCCCCATGTACAGCTGCAAACCTGGTATTATTTTGTAAAGACTATAGAAAAATACACAGGGTGGCACAAAAGTCTCAATCCATAGGCATCCTCTTTTATATGAAACATTGTATGATATTTTTCTTTGTGAGGGCTTAGCGGTTAGCACTGTCACCTTGCACCTCCAGGGTCCAGGTTCGATTTCCACCTCGGGAATCTGCGTGCATGGAGTTTGCATGTTCTCTCTCTGTTTTGTGGGTTTCCACGGGGTTCTCCGGTTTCCTCCCACTTTCATGCAAAGACATGCAGATAAGGCTAATCGGCGTTCCCAAATTGCCCGTAGTGTTTCATACCACAGTCCTAAAAATGGGAATAAATATAATGGTTACCATTGGCCTCTATGGTCCAATGTTGAACAACAAAGGCTCCTAGATGGATGGATGGAGTTTTCCTTGTATTTCGGAGCCAAGATGGCATGATTGGATGACATCATTGGAACAGAACCAGACCTAGCACCCTTTGATTTTTTTTTTCTTCAGGCTGATCTGAAGTCAGCAGCCTATCAGAGTTGATTCCAACCAATCGTTTCACTAAATGAGGAAATCATCTCTACATGTTCCACATGTGCCATTATGTCATTTGCTGTGATTTATATTTGCAGTTAATATTTTTACCAACTGATCCAAATTTTTGGGTACCCTTGAGTAATATAAACAAAATATGAACCATTTTGAAGATATTTCGCTAGTGTCTTAATCTCCCCTATGTGTGGAGACACCTTATATAATCATCTTTTTAAAGCTAAATGAGACTTGCATTCTCATTATTATTCCTATATGCATTCCTAATTCTAATCCTCGCGCTGTTCTCCAACAAAAAGACAAAAAATATCCTTTGTCTAAATGTGGGCTTCTGTGCCCCGAGAGTGCTTTACAGCTTATTTATGATATGAGGATAGACTAGAGTGCATAAGATGCACTCTTACGCTGTTTTCCAGTAATGAACTTTGATGTAATCTACCAGCAAATAGCAAAGCAATCTATTTATTCAAATGGCGCGGCCCAGTAAATGGCTGTTTAGGGAAAATGACACTCTGCAGTAAACAAATGTAAATTCGACTGACATAAAGAGGCAGAGAATCATGATAAAGGATCTGCGCCCATGGCGGCTTTAATCAAAAGTGCTAATAGCGATCAGAATAGGCCTCTCTAATACACAGCTTCCAGCCAGTTGTGTTGGACGATTGCCGGAAGATTTACTTCCACGTGCCGGGCTGATTCAGCTGAAAGATGGCACGTCTTTAATTCAGTGCCGTTTTTATGTTCGCGGAGCTTTACACAATCGAAATTCTCGAACTGAGCAGCTGTATAGAAATATGGACAAAGACTAGATTAGATTTGATTAGATTAGATTAGATACCTACAGTAGGTGTAAGAAACCTTGAGAGGAAGCAGATTTCAAATGAAAGGGGACAAAAAAAACAAAACAAAAAGCAGAGGGATTAAATCCCGTTACTCTTCAACCGTAATATCCTTTAAAGTCAGTGTGTTGCAATGAATATTTCACAACAGTGGATAGCGGAAGTACTGTTATAGTTAATAATTCTATAAAACGCTGAGAATATGCTGAGCTTTACGCCTCACAAGACGACGTGCAGGTATTGTTAACTAATACTGACGTTTTAATCTTTCTAATTAATAACTAACTAACTGTTCTGGGGTTGAGTAATAGTAGTACGATACGGCAAAATGCAAAGCTAGTGCGCTAGGTAGGGTGTACAATCCCTTGTTCCACGCACAAAGTAGTGACCTTGATCAAGGGTTAAAGAGGGATTTGGGATTCAGCCTTGTGTTTGAAGCTAGTTAGATTTTTTCTTTGCTTTTACTCACATTAAGCATGAAACACAACATGGCCAGTTCAGAGGCCATTTGTAACGCCTTAGAAGCAATTACTAAGCAGACAAAGATGACAGAATGTTATCAGATCAGTGTTTCCTTGCTGAAAGTGCTTCCGTGACTGGTTTTAAATGTGGATTTTGGCACTGGCGTCTGGTAAATAAAGTGCCTTTTGCAATCCAGAAGTGTGCAGGTCCATGGCAGGCAGACGTCGTGACGCCAGGTGCTAAAGGTCTATATGAGATCAGCAGCTCAGAACTAGAGATCTGGATCGTGGATGGTTTTGAGTTTTTTTTGTTTGTTTGTTTTTACCTGTTTTTATATATACAAATCTTTAAAGCTGATCAGCTTGAATGGTTATCTTTATTATTTCAGGTTGAAGCCTGAAATATGTCTTTCTGTACGGCAGAACTCTCTCTTTCTAACTTATTAATAATACAAAGACATCAAATTTTGTAAGGTTGAGTGTCTTACACCTTGTTTCGTTGACAACCAAATACACTCCCTGTTTGGTAATATATCCAGTTTAAAATATAAAAATAACAATAAGTAAAAATATCCAGTTTAACTTTCCCAGTTAATATCTATTTATGCAGGTGATCCGGCACATAACTGTTCATAACATTGCTTTTACTCAACATTTTGATTTTTAATTTATGTTGCAGGTTAAACCTCAGGTAAATACCTAGGGACTGGCAAAGTTCCATTAAATTCTGTCCAGCCGGTTTTGTGTGATGCTGTGACAAAATCTTGCTGGACAGACATACAGACATGCAGACTGGTTGGAAATGTAAAGATATCATTAAAACAGCAAGTTCTGACCAAGGTACAGGTAAAAACCTTGTTTTAATTCATTATTATTTATTATTATAGATGTAGTCATTGTAAATCTTTCTCGTATAATTTCTTATTATAACCATAAGTGAAATCTTTTTTTCTAGAATAAAATGTAGTTTTTTGTTTTTGGTTGCATGAATTTGTTCAAAGAAAACGGTCCATTGTCGTTTGATAAATGCTATAATCTAAGCCTTAGCGCTATTGTTCTGTAATATATGAAATCAGTTCACTGAGACCAGTTAAAAATGAAAAATGCTGGGAACAATAAAGCAAATGCTCAGAATGAAACAGTGCTACAGTTAAAAAACACATTATATATACTGTAGTTCTATGGTGTGCTTCTTTGATATTATGAAATGAATATGAAAGCATAAATTAAATAAATAAAACGAATGTTTTTGGGAAGTGCCTATCTTTAAGGTGAAGCGTCAGCAGCTATAGATGTGAAGGTGACGCCTGGGTGACGCCAGAGTTCATGCACTGACCTCAATGTCATATATAAACACTACAAGGGGTGTGGACGGGACACACTGCAGCGTTTAGCCTCTAAAGCTCTCTCCATCTAGATCTCTAATCCACCCCCGGTTTGAGTTTGGCACATCCATCAGCTCGTACCTTATTTCTCTCTCTCTCTCTCTCTCTCTCTCTCTCTCTCTCTCTCCCCCTATAATTGTGTGCATCTGTAATTGAAGCCACTTGAGTCTCTGTGGCTGTTCTGGCCCTTCTGGGGGAGCAGAATAGTCGAAGAGTAGAAGAGTGGGACTCGGTGCTGCTGTGTGAGGCCTGCCAGAGAATTCAGGATGGGAAAAGGGCAGGAAAAAGCGAAGGAGTGCGAGGGAGGGACCCTCCCATGAAGATAAAAAAAAAAAGGGGGGGAGTGTGTGGTTTCTCTTTGAAAGCAAGGCCCTAATCATAGTGAAGCGCTGTCATGCTGCTACCCCACATCCTAAACACACACACACACTTAGGCACATATGCACACTCACAACTCGAGCACATGTTCAGAGTTAAGGCAAGCGTAATGGAAAAATGCACTAAACTCATTTGTATCAGGACACAAACAGTAGTTCGGCTTCCTTATTTGTTCCAGGATGAATGGCTTCTTTAAAGGAAAGCAGACCTGCAGGATTTTTAAGTGTGTTAAGTGTTAAAGAGGAAAGTCCCTGAAATGTTCATATTAAAATACTTGTGTGGTGTGTTAAGCGATTTGTTGTTGGATGGTGTTCGATTGACATTTTTCCTGTGCGACGTTTGCCATTATGATGTCACAAAGGAAGACTGTTAACAGGTTAAATATATGAGAAGTGATAACAGTCCGGTTTCATTTTCATGATTTTTGCGGAAATATTTTCATGTTTCGAAACCGTTGACTGCTGTGACGCTGCCAAGATCCCCTTGTGCAGTGCAGTGACAACAGTTTGGCTGAAACGATTCCCGTCATGTGACACGGTGCCGCTACTGTGGCGGTCATAATCCTTTGCTGCTTAGACTGTGTACCAAGTGCTACTTTAGCCAACAAAAGCGTATAAAGCGTCATAACGACGCCATAGCTCCGCCCCAGTTTCTTTTAGCATATTTGAAAAAATGGCGGCGAGCTGTGGATTAAGCGATTTCCCGCATTAGCAGAGCTTCGTAGAAAGAAACCGTGAACGCTAGAACTGGGATATACGACCTAGAGTGGTATTGTTGGGAGGGTCTGTGTTAGCATGAAAGTCACAAGATGTTTTGTTACTTGATCTGTTTGAGCAGGGTTTACAAATGAGGATGTGAGAATTGTACAGACTTAAAGACTAAAGCTCCGCTGCATCGCTCTCCTTAGGTAGAGTCGAAGCGAGGGCTTAATCCCACCGGCGCCACTTTCAGCACTGCGGTGGTTAACCAAAATAAACCAACATGTCGATGAAATGCCACCGAAGATCATGTGTTAGATATCAAGACGAATATGCAAGTCATTCAGGGTGGGGTTTTCCTTGCAAGTCGCTGCTTTTCGGTTCGATCCGCGCAACAACCTCTTGCTACTTTCATTCTGTCGTATTTACGTGCCATCAGGACGGATAAAACAACCTTTTCATCAAACGCAACGTCGCCTTCCTTTTTATCATATCATGCCATCGGAGAGTGGATGGTGATTTATTGGATTTCTAAGATTATTTAATTTCCTCTTGCCTTTAAAGTGTTTGTGTGGAGGTCACGCACCGTCTGTTCTGAAGGTCGGAACCAGGGAACGGACAGCCCGAGCATGTTTATGAGAGCCTCTCTAATGCCGCGTTTACAAGCCTTGTTGAAACTTCATTCACCTTGAAAAGCAAAAAGATGAATGTCTACAGCGTGCTGTATATTCGGTCGTTTTTTCGTTTTACTGGATGGTTTTAAAAAAAAAAAAAAAAGGAGGATGAGGAAAAAGAACAAAGAGGGAATAAATTCTGAAGTGAAGATTAATTTAATAACAACAGGAAATTAAATGAAACCATATGGGAAAAGAACAAATTTATGAGGAGAAAAGAGTCACATGATCATATGACGTCATAAGATAAGGCATCTTGGAGAACTCGTGGCAGATCTTCGGCAAACATCGTCTCACCCGTAGTCGTCTCGGAAGATGAAATGTAAAATAAGTAAAAAAAACAAAAAAACAAACACCTTAATCCAAAAGCTGTGAAATAATCATTAAAGGAATAAAAATGAAAGTTGGCTAAAATGAAGCCATATAGGTAAAAAAAAAAAAAAAAAACACCTACTTTTGACATGTGATCATAAGGTTTTGGACATGATCAGGTCAGGTGGCAATTAAAACATGTTCCCAAATATATTTTTTTTATTATGCATTAACGTTTACACTTGGTGGACACCCTTATCCAGAGAGACCTAAATTTTATCTCGTTATACATCTGAGCAGTTAAGGGCCTTCCTCAAGGGCCCAACAGTGGCAACCTGGTTGGGTTGGTTTGGGATTTGAACCTAGGACCTTTTGATTAGTAGACCACTGAGCTACCGCTGCCAGATATTCGTGTTAACCATTTGGACAGTTGGCACGGTGGTGTTGTGGTTAGCACTGCCGGCTTGCACCTCCAGAGTCCAAGTCCGATTCTCCCATTCTCCCCGTGTTTCACTCTCCATGTTCTCCCCGTGCTTGGTGGGTTTCCTCCAGGTAGTCCGGTTTTGCCCCACAGTCCAAAGACCTGCAGACTCGGCGAATTGGTGTTCCCAGATTGCCTGTAATGTGTGAATGAGTGTGTGAGTGTATGTGTGTGCCCTGTCCAGGGTGTACCCCACCTTGTGCCCTAAGCCACCTGGGATAGGTTCCCGTTAAACCCCCGCGACCCTGAATACAGGATAAAGCGATATAGACTTGGGCAGGTGTTCCTAATAAAGTGGCCAGTGGCTGTATGCGTAATGTACAGAAGAATGGATCACGTGTGTGAAAAATGTGTCGAGGGGTGAACATGTGGTGTTTAAAATCTCCCATCTGAATCAAGTTCCGACGTCCATCTGACTCGAAACTGAGCGTGCACTTCTTCACTTTAAGACTTAAATCACTTCAGAGTAATGTAAAATAAATAAATAAATAAATAAATAAATAAATAAAAAGAAAAAAAGAGAGAGAAAAAAGAAAAGAATAATAATTGAACCAGTTACACAATCAGGAATTTATACCTCACGCGGTTTGTTCTAATTACACTGATTGGCATCTTTCTCTATGGCACGGTTGTCAGTCTGCGGTGGTTCCACTCACTTCCTGCCTGGATAATTACAGCCTGAGCCGAAGCCTGGATCTGCTCTTTGGCCGCCGGAGCCCGGCGATGCCTCCTGGTGGCGGGTGGAGGGCGATGATCGTGATTGCACCACCGAGCCTTGTGCTGCTTCTTTGTTTCATTCTTGATATCATTTCTGACCCTTCATGTACGGGCTTCCATGTTTCCAGGCTTCTGATCGTCATGGTAACAGGTTTTCTTCTCATCCTTGGCAACAGGGAGTTTCTACTGCTGCCTATCGCTCATGTAGCTACTGGAGCAGAAACGCAAGATGTTTCCTGCTGAAGTATCTGTTTTTCTTTAGGACATTGACTGACTTCAAATAAACCGTGTTTGTGTATTTGGGGGGGCTACTGTGTCTGGCATACAATTCCTTTCTATTAAATGCATATGAGCTGGAAAAGAATTACAAAAATGGTTGTCCTGTTGCGTTACACTTTCCATTAAAGCCGTCATCTGGAAGCGGTTTCCTCTGATCCTTCTTTTTCTCCCCTTCGTATGAAAAGCATTCAAGGCCCATTACGGCATCCAAAAATGAGTTTTAGATCTTGTTAAGTCTCTAGGAGCCGGACGCTTGTTGCGAACTCACTCCCCTCCCACGCACACACACACACACACACACACACACACACACACACACACACACACACACACACCCTGCTGGTTTTCTCCATTCTCCAGGTTTATATATAGTTACACTACAGAGCTGTTAAATTTCAGATTCATCAGAACGTGTTGATTAATTTTCTGTAACAGCAGCTCTAATAGTAGTTCCTGCTGATGTGTATGTGTGTGTGTGTGTGTGTGTAGGGAATCGACCCCTTGACCCTGTAGGTGCAAGGCCACAGAGTACATATAAACAGTACCGTGGTACCTCAGCATATGAACCTAAGCATTGTGAATTTTCTCCTTAAGGTCAAACATTTTGCAAGGTATTTGCTTCGGCATGAGAAACATTTTTGGCAAACTAGTGACCGTGTGTACATTCGGTTTGGCGTATGTCCAGGAGCCATCCAAAACTTGTCTGCATCAGTGTAAAGCCAAGCGAATATATAAAAATAAATAAATAAATAATTTATCTATCTATCTATCTATCTATCTATCTATCTATCTATCTATCTATATTTCTTTCTTTTTTTTTGCATTTTGCATTTTGCATTTTGTATAAGATTTAGTAAAGATAGCAACATGCAACATGGGTCCCAAGAATGTTAGAAGAATGTTAGCAAGCACGCCAGGAATGAGAAAACTGAGCCATTTTCAGGTTTGTTTTTAAAGCAGCCGTGCCAAGAGGAATCATAAATCAAGGTTAATTCAGGTTTAATGTCTATTTATTTCATATTTTATTTCATTTCCATGTTTTTTTCTAAATGTTTTGATTGATTTTATAAGCAAAATATGATTATAGTCTTGGAAAATGGTAATATTGTAATATTTTGGGTGACTGGAACGGATTATCTGCAGTTACATTATTTCCTATGGGAGAATGCGCTTCACAATACAAATTTTCGCCTTAAGAACTCGCTCCAGCAGAGTTCAAATTTGTATGCCGAGGTAAACCGTACATATGTACATATATACTCGCAAACAGTATGCACACTATTTGTTTTGTGATTTCTCATAGTTTCATTTCACATTTTTAACTCTTAACATTATTTACAGAGAAACAAAGAGATGCTCATCGAAGAATACTGGTTCCTAACAGCAGCTTCAGGCAGATAACAGGAGCTCGGCATCACGTCACAGCATGCCGTCATTGATTATTTTCCCATAATGCTATTCCCATACATGGTTTTATTCCCTATATAACAGCCTTGTGTTGTCTCTCAGTACACACTCATAGGTTTAACAGCAGGTCTTGGACGGTTTCGGGTGGTTTTAATTTGTTTTGTTTCGATATTTTTTTCCTCATTAAAAAGCCACATGCAAACCGGGTTAAGAGCTAAAGATAGATAATCATAGGTATTTGATCTACTTGCCATGCTTTTCTTTCCCCTCTTGCCATCACACATTTTCGTCCAGTAAGCGATTTCCACTTCATCTGCTGGCTCGCTAGACCAGGATCCCGTTCCAGGGTAAAGGAATTTTATGACCTTTTTTTTTTTTTTTTTAACAATAGGGATAACATGCTTTTATCCAGGCCATTAGAACATTTTCCAGTCATCCAGATGTAGATTTCAGCACTTGCTGTTTTTACTTAGTTCATACTTTTTACTTAAAAAGAGATAATTATTTTTAGGCTCACAGCTCAGCCTAAAAGGAGGGAATATGAAAGCTTGTTGACAGATGGACAAAGTGCATTGAAACGCAAGGAGATTAGTTATTAGTTTTTTCTAAAAGTTCATTAAAATGAATTCTCCGGCCAGGGTGCGGATAATTTTTGACTCACCCTCATAGTCGCCAACATTCTCACTCACTCACTCACTCACTCACTCACTCTCTATACCGCTTGCCTAGTATAGTGTCACCGGAGGCCTGTAGCCTGTCCAAGGGGACTTGGGGCACTAGTCTCCTCGTCCCTGTGTCACGCCACATCAAGCCACAGCCTCGCCATGACCACCTGAGCATGCCCGCTCCATATTCCTAACCACTCCTTTCATTTCACCTCCTCAATTCCCGCTCTCCACACCTGTTCTCTGTATCACTGATCACTTCACATGCCTATTTAAGTCACGCTCAGACACCACGACATTGCCAGTTTATTGCGCGCCTTACCAGCCTCAATTTACCAGCGTTTTCTCTCGTCTCAGTCTGTTTTGCTATCGACCTCGCTCAGTTTTTGACCACGCTTTCGCCTCTCGTTACCGGATCATTGTTATCTGGAGATTTCCCGTTGCCGACCTCTTACCTGCTACCGACCACGAACCTGGATCACGGACCTCCTCTCGTCACTCCGGCTTCGACCCTCGCCCGTTTCACGACCGCGATCATTGCTCGCTCCTCGCCGAGCTCACGCTCCGTATTTCCACTGGCTCAGGTTTCTCCAGCCCCTGCCGGCATTCATTGCGAGGCTCTCCCTTTCTCCTCCACGCCGGCTCTGCACGCTCTCGATTCTCAGCGCTTGCACGCCGGTATACATCTCGGATTACACAGCGGCGCTGTGCACTTCCGCATTCTCTCAAGGCTGACGTCACGCACCTCGCCGCTCGCCTCGACGCTCTCGTGCCGGCAATCTTGCTTCCGCATTCCATTGAGGCTTTCGCCGCTCACCCCGCAGCTTGGAATTCACGCCAAGGCTTTGAACCTCCATATCATCAACTCAGTCAGTCACAAACACTCCAAAATACAACTACTCTTCGTAACACATTTCCTGCATCTGCACTTGGATCCTCCACGCCCCCTACCGAGCGTGACAGAATAAACTGGCCAAGGAATGGATCCAGCAGAGGCAGCTCACCTGAGGGGGGCATTAGAGAGCCAAGGAGCCCTCTTAGGCACTCACCAGCAGGAAATCACCCAGATTGCCAATACTCTTCAAACCATCACCGAAACTCTGCAGTCTCTCTCAGTTCAAATTCAAAACAAACCTCCTCCAGCACCCGCTCCTCAACACCCCCCTCAGATGCCCTCCCCCGACCAGGAGCCATGCCTCCCTGCCCCTCCTACTTATGATGGGAACCCAGCTACATGTCGCTCTTTTTTGTCCCAATGCTCTCTCGTTCTGGAACTGCAGGCCACGTCCTTTCCCACAGAGCGTTCCAAAGTTGCTTATATAATCACCCTTTTTACTGGAAAGGCCAGAGAGTGGGGAACAGCATTATGGGATGCCCAAGTTCCTTGCTGTTTCACATATAAGACCTTCACAGACGAAATGAGGAGGGTGTTTGATCGCTCCTTTACAGGTCATCAGGCGGCAAGTCATATTCTCCAGCTTCGCCAGGGGGTACATTCAGTCTCTGATTTCGCCATAGAATTCCGGACCCTGGCTCCATCTTGTGACTGGGACGAAAGGGCACTCTTCGACTGCTTTCTCCACGGACTGTCAGACCCAATTAAAGATGAGCTGGCGGCTCGGGAACTTCCCTCGGACTTACAAGGGCTCATTGACCTAGCAATCCGGATCGACGCCCGGAGGCGGACACGGCGAAGTGAACGACAGCCATGTCTCTCACTACATACCACGGCCCCTGCCTTAGTCACTTCCGAGGCAACCCCTGAACCCATGCAGATAGGCCGCACACGCATTTCCCAAAAAGAGCGTCAGCGCCGCAGGGATGACGGCGCCTGCTTCTATTGTGGTCAGACCGGCCACGTGGTGCGATCCTGCCCACTAAAGGGTCAGCCCCCCCCCGTAGTTCTGGGGATGCAGGGGGGCCCAGCTTCTTGTTCTTTCCCGGACCAGCGATCATGCTTTGCTATAACCTTGACCCTTGGCGACCAATCATACGCCACTCATGCCTTAGTGGACTCCGGGGCGGACCAGAACCTAATTTCATCCTCTATTGTCTCCAACTTCCAGATTCCTCTCACACCCTTGTGCCAACCTCTTACCGTTCGGGCCCTTGATGGAAGTAGGCTCTCTCCCATTACCCACCGCACCACCCCCGTCACCCTACAGTTTTCTGGCAACCATGTCGAAACTATCACCTTCCTAACCGTCAAAAATGCTCATGCACCCGTTGTTCTGGGGCTCCCTTGGTTGAGGCTACATAACCCTCACATTGATTGGGTTAGGAGGAGCATCCTCGATTGGAGCCCCGCCTGCCTCTCTTCTTGCCTACACTCAGCTTCTATTAGCCGAACTTTGCCTGCATTACAAGAAGAGATCCCCAGCTTAACCAAGGTTCCCACTGAATACCATGATTTACGACAAGTCTTCAGCAAGTCACGGGCTATCTCTCTACCACCTCATCGCCCCTATGACTGTGCCATTGATCTGCTCCCTGGGACCTCCCCACCCAAGGGACGACTCTACTCTCTCTCTCGCCCAGAAAGAGAAGCCATGGAACAGTACATAAATGAGTCACTCGCAGCAGGTATTATCCGTCCATCCTCTTCCCCGGCCGGAGCAGGGTTCTTCTTTGTGGAAAAAAAAGACAAATCCCTCAGACCCTGTATCGATTACAGAGGCTTGAACGATATCACAATAAAGAACCGCTACCCACTTCCACTGATGTCGTCTGCATTCGAACTTCTGCAGGACGCCCGTATATTTACCAAGCTTGATTTAAGGAACGCCTATCACCTCGTCAGGATACGGGAGGGAGATGAGTGGAAAACCGCTTTTAACACACCCACGGGCCATTATGAATATCTGGTCGTCCCATTCGGCTTAACCAACGCACCCGCCGTATTCCAGGCCCTTATCAATGACGTCCTTAGGGACTTCATCAATATTTTTGCCTTCGCTTATCTGGACGATATCTTGATTTTCTCACGATCTGTGAAGGAACACAAGCACCACGTACGCCAGGTCCTACAACGGCTACTAGAAAACAAACTTTACATCAAAGCAGAGAAATGCGAGTTCCACTGTACCTCCACCTCCTTTTTGGGTTACTGCATCTCTCCTACAGGCATCCAGATGGACCCCACCAAGGTCAAGGCGGTCATCGAATGGCCAGCGCCCTCGTCAAGGCGGGAACTTCAACGATTCCTGGGGTTCGCCAACTTTTATCGCCGCTTCATTCGAAGTTACAGCACAGTGGCGGCACCACTTACGGCTCTCACCTCTTCTAAAACCTCGTTCCGATGGAACCTACTAGCTGAGGCGGCCTTCAAGGACCTCAAGCATCGCTTCACCACAGCACCCATCCTCATCTTCCCTGACCCCGCCCTCCAGTTTATCGTGGAGGTAGACGCATCAGAGACCGGAGTAGGAGCTATCCTGTCCCAGAGATCCCATGAGGATAATAAACTTCATCCTTGCTCCTTTTTCTCCCGGCGACTCACACCCCCTGAACGAAATTACGGCATCGGAGACCGTGAACTTCTGGCAGTCAAGCTGGCACTTGAGGAATGGAGACATTGGTTGGAGGGGGCGGAACAACCCTTCCTCGTTTGGACTGACCACCGAAACCTCGAATACCTAAAGACGGCAAGAAGATTAAACTCACGCCAGGCACGATGGTCGCTATTCTTCTCCCGTTTTCAGTTCACGTTGTCATATCGCCCCGGTTCCAAAAATGCCAAGCCTGATGCTCTTTCCCGACAGTTTTCTACCCCTCAAGACACGCCCACACCAGAAACGATCCTTCCCCTTAACTGCCTCGTAGCTACTACGCGGCTGGACGTGGAGAACCTTGTCCAACAGACTCTCAATCAAGAACCAGGTCCAAGCATCGTTCCCCCCAACAAACTCTTTGTTCCTGCCTCAGTGCGGTCTCAAGTGTTGGACTGGGCCCACGGTTCCAGACTGGCTTGCCATCCGGGAGTAGCACGCACCCTTTTCCTCCTACACCAACGTTTCTGGTGGTCCACCATGAAGGAGGATGTCAAAAACTTTGTGGCATCTTGCGATGTCTGTGCCAGGAACAAAGACACAAACCGACCTCCGGAGGGTCTACTTCGACCCCTCCCCATTCCCCACCGCCCCTGGTCTCACATCTCCATCGACTTTGTCACCGGACTACCACCATCACAGAATAACACATGCATCCTGACCATTGTGGATCGTTTCTCCAAGTCAGCCCATTTCATCCCATTACCCAAGCTTCCGTCTGCCAAGGAAACGGCTGAACTTCTGGTCATCCATGTTTTCCGGCTTCACGGACTTCCCGTGGACATTGTGTCAGACAGGGGGCCTCAGTTCTCAGCCAAGTTTTGGAAGGCATTTTGCAACCTCATTGGTGCCACCCCCAGCCTCTCATCCGGATTTCACCCGCAAACAAATGGCCAAACCGAACGAATGAATCAGGAACTAGAAAAATCCCTGAGGTGCATGGCCTCTCGGGACCCATCTTCCTGGAGCCGCTTCATCCCCTGGGTTGAGTATGCCCATAACTCACTCCCGACTTCATCCACAGGCATGTCTCCTTTCCACTGCTGCCTGGGTTACCAACCACCCCTCTTTTCGGCCCAGGAAGAGGAAGTGGCCGTTCCTTCAGCCCAAATCTTTGTCCGCCGCTGCAAGAGGACGTGGCAGCGGGCCCGTAATCATTTGTCGCACACTGTGAGTACCTTCCAGCGTCATGCTGACCGTCACCGGTCTTCTGCTCCAAAGTATCGTGTTGGCCAAAGGGTTATGCTGTCTACACGTGACCTCCCCCTCAAGACCACCTCAAAGAAGCTATCTCCAAGGTTCGTTGGTCCCTTCACCATCAGTCGCATTATCAATCCATGCTCTGTCCGACTGTTGCTACCCCTCTCCATGCGTCGAATCAACCCCACTTTCCACGTCTCCCAGATTCGCCGCTTGGTCCCTTGCCCACTGTCCACACCCCCTCAACCCCCTCCACCACCCCGACTCATAGATGGGGGCGAAGCTTTCACTGTTCGCAGGCTTCTCAAGTCCCGCCGCCGCGGACGGGGGCTCCAGTACTTAGTAGACTGGGAGGGTTACGGGCCCGAAGAGAGAAGCTGGGTACCCGCCAGGTTTATACTTGATCACTCCCTAATCACCGAGTTTCACAGACTTCACCCCGAGGCACCAACGAGAACACCTGGGGGCGTTCGTAGGGGGGAGGGTACTGTCACGCCACATCAAGCCACAGCCTCGCCATGACCACCTGAGCATGCCCGCTCCATATTCCTAACCACTCCTTTCATTTCACCTCCTCAATTCCCGCTCTCCACACCTGTTCTCTGTATCACTGATCACTTCACATGCCTATTTAAGTCACGCTCAGACACCACGACATTGCCAGTTTATTGCGCGCCTTACCAGCCTCAATTTACCAGCGTTTTCTCTCGTCTCAGTCTGTTTTGCTATCGACCTCGCTCAGTTTTTGACCACGCTTTCGCCTCTCGTTACCGGATCATTGTTATCTGGAGATTTCCCGTTGCCGACCTCTTACCTGCTACCGACCACGAACCTGGATCACGGACCTCCTCTCGTCACTCCGGCTTCGACCCTCGCCCGTTTCACGACCGCGATCATTGCTCGCTCCTCGCCGAGCTCACGCTCCGTATTTCCACTGGCTCAGGTTTCTCCAGCCCCTGCCGGCATTCATTGCGAGGCTCTCCCTTCCTCCTCCACGCCGGCTCTGCACGCTCTCGATTCTCAGCGCTTGCACGCCGGTATACATCTCGGATTACACAGCGGCGCTGTGCACTTCCGCATTCTCTCAAGGCTGACGTCACGCACCTCGCCGCTCGCCTCGACGCTCTCGTGCCGGCAATCTTTGCTTCCGCATTCCATTGAGGCTTTCGCCGCTCACCCCGCAGCTTGGAATTCACGCCAAGGCTTTGAACCTCCATATCATCAACTCAGTCAGTCACAAACACTCCAAAATACAACTACTCTTCGTAACACATTTCCTGCATCTGCACTTGGATCCTCCACGCCCCCTACCGAGCGTGACACCCTGGAGTGCATGACTACACTTACACACTCGCTTCGGCAACAATAAGCATATCTTTGTCCTGTAAGACGAAACCAGAGTACCAGGAGGAAAGCCACCAAAACACGGAGAGAGAACATGCAAACTCCACACACAGACTTGGGAAGCTGGGAATTGATCCCTTGATCCTGGAGGTGCAGGACCACAGGGCAAACCACTATGCAACGATATCACCCTCCAACATTGTGATGGTTTTCAAAAGCTCATTTAAAATGAAGAACAATAAAGTCAAGGATCTCTGCGTAGACCTCACACTGCGAACCGTAGTACTGTACTAGGTCAGGGCACTTTACCATACAGTATATTAAAGTAAAGCCTTTATTTTGTCACATATACATTACAGCACAGTGAAATTCCTTCTTTGCATATCCCAGTGTAACTGGGTCAGAGCGCAGGGTCAGCCATGGTACAGCGCCCCTGGAGCAGTTAGGGTTAAGGGCCTTGCTCAGTAACTCAGTGCCTTAGCCCTCTGAGCCACCACTGCCCACAGAGCATGACTGACAGAATCGATACTGCTCTGTGGCCTCCTCCCAGCTGGACATACCAAGAACACCTCCCTAGGGAGGCATCCTCTTGGCATCCTTACCAGATGCCCGGACTACTTCAAGTGACTCTTTTCCTAGCAAAGGAACAGCGGTTATACTCTGAGTCTCCCACAGATGAATGAGTATCTCATTCTATGTCTAAGCTACCTTACTGAGAAAACCCAGTTTGGCTGCTTGTATCCATGACCATTTGATCATGCCCCAACACTCAAGCCTATAGGTGATTGTAGGACCGAAGATCGACCGGGAAGTTGAGCATTGCCTTTTGGCTCAACTCTATTATTTGTCCTAACATAAAGTGACCTAAGGTAAAGTGAACGCAATACTACCCCAGCTGCTTGGATTCCCCGGCCAACCTAGCGCTCCAGGGTCCCTTTACTCGTGCACAAGCCCCCCTCGTGGTCAAGACCAGTACTGGAGACCTTAATAAGACATGAAGGTCAGCTGTTCTGGAAAGGTTTTTCGCAGGAACGGTATCGTCAAGAGCGTTGGCAAAACCCGTCAAGCACCATGATGAAACTGTCTCTCGTGAAGACAAGACCCTTCCCTGGAAAGCAAGACCAAAACTTACCTCTGCTGCAGAGGAGAAGTTCATTTGGAGTCACCAGCCTCAGAAATCACCAATTAACTCCAAGCAATATCTCAGATTAGAGCCATTATGAAGGCTTTGCAGGGCAAAAGCAGCAGATACATCTCAATATCAACTGTTTAAAGGACATTATTGCATTTTGCATTTTGGATGCCAAATGTAGAAAGAAATAAAAATCAGAAAAGACCAAGGGTTGTGCAAACTTTCGACTGGTAGTGTAGATACAGCATGTGTTAACTGGAATAAAAGTTGCCTGTCATTATTCCGGAAAAAAATAAATAAAAAATGAAATCACAGACCCTGGTTTGAGAACCATTATACAATTTTTTTTTTTTCATTTGTAACACAAATACATGCGTTTCCCTTGCGCCGCATTTACAGTTTCCTCTCGGGTGTCGAGCTGTGACAGAGAGCCATGTGAAAATTGATGCCTACTCCTCTCTAATTTGTTGAAGGCGCCATAAAAATGCCAGCAGCATGCATGACAATGGCTCACTTCTCTCTCTCTTTCTCCTTCTCTCTTTCTCTCCAAGACCCCTGACAGAGCTGCTCTATTCCTCCACGGGCTCCGAGCTGCACATCTGGCCTCTATAAAGCCACTGCAGCTGTTACTCAAATTATGTGTGTATATATATGTGTGTGTGTGTGTGTGTGTGTGTGTGTGTTTTGTGGGTCCTCACCACAGAATGCACAGGCTTCCTCCCTGAATGTCTCTCTTTCTCTTCAATTCTGATGACAGGGTTCTTTCAACCCCCATCCTGTACGGCCCGAAGTATCTCTATATTCTTCTCATTTCGCTCTTTCATTTCGCTCGAAAATCATTTGTTTGTTTCGTGATGTTCTTTTAAGACAAAACCCCGAATCTCAAATGATTACAGCGAGGCCGTACTTGCCGGAGCCACGTAGTCCGACGTGTCAAAGGTAACTTCTTATTGTTGTTTCATCCTCCAGTCGTTTTCATCTGTTGCTCCATTCGGCTTTAGAAGAAGAAGAAGAAGAAGAAGAAGAAGAAGAAGAAACGTCAAAGTGCAGCACAAACTGTTGCCAAGCAACAATTTCTTTGTAGCCCAGCAGCAGTTTTGCTCTCGTCTTGTCAGCGGGGTGATCCTCAGGGAATTACTTACGGAAGCTACGGAAAGCTCACATCAGGACCCTTATATCCAAAATCAAATCCGATCCGACGCCAGGCTCATCTCCAAGTGCAGTTTATCTCCTGTGCCACACCGTCCGCGGGAAATGTTTTCATAAGGCAGAAAATATGGACTAACTAAAAAAGAAAAAACAAACCCTTTGCCAGTTACTTCCAGGCTGTCATTACAGTATAAAGGGATTCATTCACAGGACAGTGTGCTGGAGATGGAACTATTTAGCAAACAGTCACTGGAAGCGAAACCTCATCAGTCTAAACATTAGCACCTCTTATTAACGCCTTCGACTAAATCGGGTCAAAAGCTGAACAATGAAAGATTGATCGCGAGATCGCTCAGGAAGTCATCAAAGCATTAAAATGAGTATCTGCTAGTGCTCAAAAGAATATGCGAAAAATAATCTGATGTAATCAGTGATCTTATTATTTTCGGTTGAATCCTACATACATGTCTGTCTGTCTGTCTGTCTTTCTGTGCGGCAGAATTCCCTGTCTAACTTATTAATACAAAGAAATCAAAGTTTATCAGGTGCGAGTGTCTTACGCCTTGTTTACGCCAAGTTCTATTTCCAAATACACGCCCTGTTCAGAGAGTGAATCACCGATGAGAAATTGAAAAAGTATAAAGATTACGTTTTGTCAGCGCGTCTAAAATTCGTAAAAATTGAAGCACTTCAGCGCCGTTATTTCAGCATTGTAAATATGGACTAATCCCAGTAAAAATACTCATTTTCTATTGGTGCAAGTGTTTGTTTACATTGAGCAAGTAGCTTATTAGTAGCTTATTTTAAAGTGGATTATTAGGTCCGGCACGTAACTGTTCATAACATCGCTTTTCCTCAACATTTCGATTGCACTTATGGTGCAGGGTCAACTTCAGGCGGATATCTGAGTACTGCAAAGGTTTCATTCAGTTCTGTCCGGCCAGTTTCGCATGACATTGTGACATAATCTGGTACGTACGGTAACTGCTCATCACTTCACTTCTACTCAATATTTAGATTTTATCACATAACACTACGCTCTCAGTTCGGGTGTTATTTATTTATTTATTTATTTATTTATTTATTATAAAAATTGTTTTGCTTCTTATTAACATCTTGATTTAAGAACATATGAGACAGACATCCTGCAGGAAGAATAAACATACATTGATCTATCCATTCATCTTCGAAGGTTCAGTTTTCATAGTGTGCTCGCTTTTTTTTTTTTTTGGGGGGGGGTAAGCCATGCTGTGTTGCGCTTTCGTTTCTGTTTCTTGCGGATTTTGGTGGCTTGTAGGTGCCATTATTACCGTCATTTCTGTGTCATCTGCATACTCTGTCTGGACGCGGTAAACTAACGGAAAAAGCTGTATATTTGTCCAAAGAATGCGCTAGACGCTGTGACATAATCTGGCAAATAACGGCTCATAACTTCACTTCTGCTCACCATGATTCGATTTCATTCATGGCACAGGGTCAACCTCAGGCAAATACTGAAGGACTAACAAAGTTTGGACTGGAATTAAGTTCTGTCCATCCAGTTTTGCGTGATGATGTGAGAAAATGCTGGACAGACAGACATAAAGACAAAACATTTTCTGAGACTGAGAGGTTTCTGGTCGTCCGATGTAGGAAACGTAAAGATAGCATTGAAGAGTGAGTTCTGACCAATGAACAGAAAACAAAACTTAAAAAGAAAAAAGAAAAAACGTAAATAATTGATCAAAGGAGGCGGCACGGTGGTGTAGCGGTTAGCGCTGTCGGCTTGCACCTCCAGGGTTCGGGTTCAATTCCCAGCCAGGCTCGATTCCCGTCTCTGTGTGCATGGAGTTTGCTTATTCTCCCTGTGTTCGGTGGGTTTCCTCCCACAATCTAAAGATCTGCAGACTAGGCTAATTGGGATTCCCAATGATGAATTAATGTGTGAGTGTGTGTCCTGTGATGGATTGTCACCCCATCCAGGGTGTACCCCACTGTGTGCCCTACGTCTCCTGGGATAGGCTCCAGGCCCCCACGACTCTGAAGACAGGATAAAGTGATATAGACAGTGAGTGAGTGATAATTGATCAAAGTTCACTGTACTGTATAAGTACACTGTGTATGTGTTGCAGTCTGGGAAAACTCATTGGATATCCAAAAAGATAAATCCAGTCTGAAAACAACAATAATAATAATTAAAAAATCTTTTTGACAAAAAAAAAAAAAAAAAAATCTACTTTGACATCTTGATTCTAACAACACACAAGTGTATTTTGTTATAATTATCTGAAAATGTTTTCTACTTAGGTTGTTTTTCTTGGCATTTATCAGGTCTCCATAGATCACATCGGCTAAGGAGCAAGTTTAACAAACAACAGTCTTAGAAACATCTAAAGCAAGTTAAGCGCATTCAGTAATCAGACACCAGATGGGAAAATGTCTGTGATGCTCCTGCTCCGTCACATCATCATCAAAACAAGGAAGAGCATTTATACACTTACACGCTCTGTACTCACAAGCGAGAAGGAAGCTTTAGGCTGTATAAAGCACCTGGAGAAAAGAGAATGAACATCAAATTTAGGCAACAAATCCAACGTGAGTGAATAAATCGCTGATTATTTGCAGCACTGATGTCAGTGTGAAGAGAAATCAGTCGTATAGAGAAGCGATGGTGATGAGGAGCAGACATCGGTAGCCCAGAGCCTTTTAGCCATTATTTGTTTTGCAGGTTTTTTTTTTTTTTTTACATATAAAGTATATAGCGCTCAGGATTGTGCAGTATAGAGTAAAATGTGCTTTTTTTTAAAACGCAATATAGGCAATATGATGAACTGCAGTTTATTTCTTTTTAACTATAATTATATAAACATGACTGAGCAAAAATTCTAAATGGCTCACATTGGCAAAGAAATAGCACAGATACACATGATCGCATATTTTTTTCTGGGTGTTTTTGGTTGTTTCTATGACATAATAATAATAATAATAATAATAATAAATAATAATAATAATAATAATAATAATAATAATAATAATAATAATATCTTTTATAATAATACTAACAATAATATTTTTCTAATAAATAATATATAATAATAATTAAATAATAATAATAATAAAACAAATATTTTTCTAATAATATAATAACCATAATAATAATAATAATAATAAATAATAATAATAATAACTATAATAATAATACAGTAATAATAATAATAATAAGCATGTCTTGAGAGTTTAAGATTTTTGTGATGCTATTCCCATATTCCGTTAGTGTTAAAATTCACACTTTATAAAAGTAATGATAACTCTTTCGGTCTAAAAACCCATAAACACTATTTAATGCCTCCCTGTTAACACACACCAGCAATGCTTCCGATATATATATATATATATATATATATATATATATATATATATATATTTTTTTTTTTTAATCGTCATTGGCCTGTGTTGTTTTTCCGGGTTAAGTAAGAACCCAACCTGATCCCTCACACTCCTACATTTGCAGGAGGATTTATTTCGGATAGACGTTCTCAACTTCCTAAATTGGTTCGCTTCAGGATGATTTCTGATACTAAAAGTAAATGAAGTAGCTTCAAATGTCATTTCGACCGTATCCAACGGGTACACAGTGACATAAAACTAAGTTCCCCAAAACCCAAAAACTCACATAAGATCACACAGAACTCAAATGGACTGCACAGGAACTCACAGCACTGCATTAAATGTGCTCACACTCTCCCTGTCCACATGGTCTTGTGGTATAAGCCAATGTCTGGCTGAGGGTAGTGGAACCAGAGATCAGCGCTGCCCTATGTGGCTCTGGGAAGGGCTTTACTTTTTTAATGGTGTTCAGGCTGCACGGTGGCTTAGTGGTTAGCACTGTCGCCTAGCACCATCAGGGTCCGGGTTCGTTTCCAGCCTCGGGTACAGTATGTGTGACTGAGGTTTGCATGTTCTCTTCACGCTTGGCAGGTTTCCTCCCACAGTCCAAAGACATGCTAATTGACATTGCCATTCTGTATATGTGCGAATCCTTTAATGGATTGGAACCCTAAGGGTGTACCCTAAGTCCTTTGTTCCTTCAGTCTCCTGGAATAGGCTCCGAGCCCTCCGCGACCCTGTATACAAGATAAAGCAGTGTATTGTGCGCGTGGTTTGTTAACGTACAGTATACAATAATCGCAGTTAAACAAATCCTAATGTAAAGTCTCACTACTTTCTGTATATATTTGACCAGTGTCGGTTTTATACAAACATGTGACAAAAATGCTGGAAGTCTACTTGAATCTGAAATAACACACCAATCTGCTATCGCTATCGCTCGGCTCACAACCGATTCGGTTTTCGATCTCGACGCACACCATTTGTACGTCTCCAATTTTCGGGAGTCTCCTTAATCCAGAGCGACGTCCAGAACGGTTTTGGAGGTCTCCATGGAAAACATATCCTCATGCCCGTTGAAAGCCGAGTCTAAGAATATCATTAGGCTAAAACAGGAGAAATTGCATACTGCTTGTGGTCGCGTCCTATTTTTTATTTTTTTTTTTCCTTACACGTTTGAAACGGAGCCAGGAGTCTGATACCCGAGTCAAAAGAAAAATGACCTCAGAAACCAGCGCAAGGATTCATTTCTGGCTTGTTTACATCAGCTCGTAATTGCTGCTTATTTTAGAATTCCTTTTTGACCTAAAATTAGCCGGAAAAAGGTTAAGTACAGAGCGGCTGGAGGTAAACATACGAAAGTAAACGGACGCTTATAGATGAATGAGGGGTCGTCAAGTTGAAGTGCTTTAATGTTGGTCCTTTACAATTATGTCGGAACTGAAGATATGAGAGATTTTCTCTAAAGGGGAACACCCTGTATCATATAGTCCCCCTCACACATCCCCCCCCCCCCACACACACACACACACACACACTTTTTTCTTTTATTTTCATCATGTGCCCAATTACAAGCTGAAACCATTTTCAAGTTTCCAAAAAGTCCATCAGCGACAGAGACATGTCCCGAAGTTTCTTCTCAGACTGAAATCACCCAATCTGGCTGATCCGTACTTTAATAACTAATAATGTGCTTCAGGTCTGTGGTTTACGCCAGCGAAAGAAAGGAAGAATGCCATGGCCAGCTTTTTACAACCTGAATCACCCGGACACTCGCAAACTTTCCCCTCGCACATCTGGAATCACTCAGCAGATTTCAGATCCACACGAAGCACATAAAAAAAGTTTTTTTAAATAAAAAATCACCAACAACAACAACAACAACAACAACAAACAAACAAACAAAAAAAAACCCAACCTGAATTTGATATGGAAATGTTATGACAAAATCATCCACTCGATCGTTTGTTAGCGATCAGAGAAAATAGCATCAGAGCTTTCAGGAAAGTGTCTCGTGAGTTCTAAGAAGGTTGCTCTTTAATAAAAGATAGACGTTCCAGTAATGTTTGAAAAAATCCCGTATCCTGTAATAACCTTTTTTGTTTGCCTTATAATGGACCACATTTATTAATATTTCAGTGGCTAGAGCTAGCTCAAAATCTCCACCTCCCTCCAGCTCTCATCTCTTTTACAAAAGTTTCTTGTGTGTGTGAGTGTGTGTGTGTGTGTGTGTGTGTGTGTGTGTGTGTGTGCGCGCTGATAAAATGTCCATCAGCTGTAAGAAATTCACAGGAAAGCTGCTGTATGTTTAGTGATGGACAGAAAACTTTATAAAACTTAAGCTCGCAAGAAATTGAAGATGACAACAACAACAACAAGTCAGTGCCTCCTAAGCGCACCCACTTCAGCTATCCGCAGACACACGCTAGCCTTATCCATTCATCACACCTCACATCTATCACTAGCTTTCAAAATATTCCACCTTTTGTTTAAATGGTCCTGATTAAAGGCAGCACGGCGGCTTACAGTAGATCGCCGGTTCTCATCCCTGGTCCTGGAGGATCACCTGCTCTGCATATTTTAGTCTTTTCCTCGCTCTATCGCACCCACTTTAATTCAGAAAAGGTTTTTAAATTAGCTGATTAGTTACAGCAGGTGCTCTGGGTGCAGGGCAGGTGGTCCTCCAGGACCGGAGTTAAGAAGCACTGGCTTAGAGGTCAGCGCTGTCCAGGGCCGGGGGTTTGAATCTCGCCTGCACGTTCTCTGGTGGATTTTCTCGAGGTATTCCTCGAGGTTTCCTTCCTTTCTATTCTCCATGTGAGGTGCAGGTTCAATGGTGATTCCAAATTGCCCATAGTATATGACTGGGTGTGAGTCAATCACCTATATATTGGGGTTGTATTTGCAACATCATCTTGGGGTCGTTCGCTCAAGGTTATTGAAACATCATGTAATCAACACTGGTTCACAGTTCTCACTTCATCAAACGAAAGACAAATACCCGTCATGTGCCGACATTCGTAACTCTCCGCCAAATTAAGGTCACCACTACAGCACTGCAGCGTTAATGGTTCTCTCTTTTTTTTTTTTTTTTTACAACCAAAAATTCCTTCTGTGTCGTTAACTAAAAGGAACACACATTTTCATAATGTACAACATAATGTTACAGTTCGGAAGCGGAGACAGAAGGCGACATCAGTAACCATCTGCTACAAGCAACTCTCATTCTGTGGTGCATTATGGGATAAATTAGTGCGAAAAAGTGCCCACTGCTTACTCTGAATGTACTCATTTGGGAAATGCCGGGGTGTAAAAGGTCATTAAATAATCGATTTCAAGAATTGCAAAAGAGAAATCAAGAAAATATTTAAATAATTTTTTAAAGTACGTTCTTATATCACTAATTACGAATAATCATAAGAGAGATTAGAATAATTTTACTCAAAAAAAATTTTTTTTTAAGTTCATTTGCTATCAATAAACAAATGAAATCTATTAAGGACAAAACTTTGAATCGTCAATGAAAAAATAAAACAATATAATAAACAACAAATACATTTAAAGGTGTAATAAATCGGACAAATAAAACGGTCATGTTGAGATGAGATGAGGTGTGACGCAGATCTTTAATAAACTACATATTCACAACAACCTAACACAAGGTTGTAGTTAAGTAGTAGCCGTAAGCATTTAAAAAAAAAGTGCTAATATCATTAAGCATGAACAGAAAACTAGAAATCAGAAGAAGACAGAGACCTAATGTCTCACAAACGTAGCGACATAAGACAACCCGAACTGAAAAACACAAAGCTTAAACGGTGCATTTTTAATGCTAAATTAACTTTTAGTCATGTTTAGAAGATTACAAAAGGTCTTCAATGTCTGTGTGTTTTTAAATGTATTTTATTTTGTATCACCCGGGGTTTTAAACAAGCTGATCGAATTTCTCCCCTAATGTGATCTCATATAAGACGACCCCTCCCCCTCCCCCTCCCCCGACTTGCTGCTCAGCTCTGCCGTTCTCTGATGGGGCGTGGCTCAGCAGGACCTCGCGTCCATAGGCACTGAGATGGTGTGTTTGGAGGAGGAGTGAAACGGAGGACGTTTGTGGTATTGAGAATGCATTATCTGAGTAGTATATCAACAGGGGCATTGATAGACAACCGGAAAGAAATGGTCAAATACGGGACCTTTAAGATGAACGGAACAAGCAACACGTGAACAGAACTAAAACTGAAGAAAACTGGGAAGATGAAAACAGACGCACATGGTGAAAATAAAAGTCTGTTCCAAAAAAAAAATCTAAAGGGGAAACCCTGACATAAGGTGCCGCCCGTGACGAGGCTACAGGGGACCCAGGACAGCCGCTCGTCCGTCCAGTGTCTGCCGAGGCTGTTCCACATCCGGGCCGAGCTCGTCCATGAAACCGTTTATTGATTATGACTTGGAGGATTCATTTCTATTCCGTATCCAAACTATTTAGATTAGGGATGGTGAGACAGCTCATTCAGCCTTCAACAATCCGGTGTCCCGCGTGAGGAATCATCTCTACAAAGTACATCATGAAATTCCCTTTATTCTGTTATACTCGTTCAGTGTCAATACATTAGACAGTAATTGTCTCCATTTAGACCCACGCATAAATATGTGCAAAGTGAGACACAGCTAAAGAGATTCGTGGAAGGAATAAAGAGACACGGACACAAAGAGTAAACAAAGCAATAAAGCGGGAAGCGAAACAATGGCGTCGAGTGAGAGAAATGAGTTGAGACAAAGAAACGAGTGATGGAAAGCTATAGCAAAGTGAGCGCGCGCGGCAGAGGAGGGGGATGGGGGGGGGGTGAAGAGACAGAGCGATGCGGGGAAAAAACAGGCTTTGCTGCGTGTCATCTGTGCCAGGTCTTGGCATGTCTCGGCAGCGTCTGGATGAGAGTTTTTCAGCTTTTTTCCTGAGCGCATCTCAGAGCCGAGCGAGCGGGCCTGGGCGCCGCTATAACAGCTCTGACACGGCGGTAAACACTCTCGTCCTGAAATAGAACACACACCCGTATGGCTTTTTCCCACTTACACACAGTCTGCTTCACATTTGTTCTCAGTTACAGAATGTACCTAGAGTGTTACTGCGCTCATACATCAAGCGGACACACACACCAAAAGAAAGAAAGAAAGAAAGAAAGACAGGTGTTTGGGAGACGTGAAGTAAACGGCAGTGCAAGTGCGATATGATGGACGGCGTGGGGCTGGGCCACCTTGCTCTTGTGTCCAAATGGATCTCGGAGTTGGAGAGGAAAACTGAATGAGTTTGGAAGCTTCAGCATTAACAGCAGATGCTATTCTTCCTCTCTCCCTCCACACACACACACACACACACACACACACACACACACACACACACACACACACACACACATGCCTGTGGTCTGTCTTCCACTGGTTTTCGCCAACACCCAGTTCCAGAGGGAGATCCAACACGGCCTGTGCCACGCAGCACTGCTTCTCATACACCGCCAACCACCTTCTGAGAGAGAGAGAGAGAGAGAGAGACTGGAGAGCAGAAGGGTAGCTACAGCGCACTGTGCCGCACTGAGCCCTTTAGGGAATATAATCTGTAGTTAACCGCAGGTCCTCAAATCCCATACTGCCTACAACAGCCTGGGTGTTAGAAACCCAGCTGCTCCTCTCGCGCATTAATAAACAGTAGGAATGTTCCAATCTCATTTTCGATGTCCTTTCTTGGTACCAGTTCCTGTCCTGGCACGTTTGTGCCATAGCTATGGATTTCTCCAAAAGGCCCATCTCTCTATTGCTATCACAGACATGCGTTCCAAGGCATATGGCTTGTGGGGCGACGAGTCAAGAACTCATTACAGCACATGATTTTATCTATTAGTTGTTATTATCTGACTTTCACTGACACCCAGATGCGGTTAATTTATCCACTAGAGGACCTTGGGATTATCCCATTAACAGGAGCGCATACAGGCTAATGTACACAAACGGGCTGAAATTGTACGGCGCATTGGGGGAAATGATGTCTTCGTTGCACAAACATACAACGGATACAGAATGCCAAGTCTGGCAGAAGAAATGGACGGCAAACTGTGCATTACTTCTGGGAAATAAACCACAAACCCATTTGTTTCATTCGCTCCCAGCGCGGGGCTGTGCCCAAACTAATTTTAAACCAAGTCTAGATTCAAATAAAATAAATAAATAAATAACCGACCATTATCCTGGCCCATCCGCCCATACACACACACCAGGTAAATGAGCCAAGGATGAACAATAATCCTATGAAGGCTAGCAAATATTTACATGGTGGTACTGTATAAGCACCGGGAGAACTTGTGAACCTCGGGATAGAAAGTAAGCAGAGCAGGATCACACAGGATCAAACCAGGGAAGCGATATACTGTAGCAATCGAGGTGAGGTAGCAGTTGCATTACTGTGCCAATACTATCGACTACTCATTCATAGGTTTTCTAGGGCAATCAAAAGATCTGGACGTTCTGCGATATGTTTTATGATTATCCAGCGTATGGATGGTTTAAGTTCGCATATTAATTGGTTGACTGGTTGAGCTTTGCATGGACAGTTTGACGGCAAAATGAGATAACTCCAATTTGGCAGTAATGATAAAAATGGATGATTCTTCAAAAGAAGCAAGGAGTACCAGATGTTAGAAATATTTTGCCCAGCGTCTCTTTGAGACACCAGGGTGTTAGCGAGCACAAATGCCAAAATGTGCGTCGAAATTGTCGCGTGCGAATTTTGGATGATTTTGCAAAACGCTATAGCTCCACCTGGGACAATTCAGTTTCTATGGATTATGTACAGTATGTTTATGATTATATATGGTTTCTACGTAAATATGTCATTTTGTGTCAAGAATGGTCTTGTTTGATCTTGAACAATAATTGAAAAAAATTGCAAACTCATGCGTTGCTTTTGCATAAACAACATCCCACCTAGTAGCACTGGTTCAGGGTTGTGGTGGTGGTGGTGGTGGTGGTGGTATCATGGTATGGTGATGTTTTCTTGGCACACTTCGGGCCCTGTAATACAGAACGAGCATGGTTTAATACCTTAGTGTTGTTGCTGCCCATGTCTATCCCTTTATGACACGTTACAGAATAACACATACTGTACCATGCTTGAACAACTCATTGAGGTCACTATACTCAAATGACCTCCACCATCACCTGGATCTCGAATCAATGGAGTACCTTTGCGATGTGGTGGAATGGGAGATTCGGATCAGGGATGTGAAGCCGCCAAATCTGCAGAAAATGCATGACGCTAGTCGACGTCAATATGGACCAAACTCTGTAAGGAACGTCTCACCTTAGTGCATCTATTCCATGTAGATCTAAGGAATTCTGAAGGCAAAATGGGGTCCTACCCAGTGCTAGCAAGGTGTACCTAATGAAGCGTCCTCATGCCTCCTAATAACAATCACACAAACACAAAAGCCAAACAATATCTAACCAATTACACGCAGCCTTTTGAGTAAGTGTGCATGTCCTTGGGTGAAGGCTCATAATTCATACCGGGTGTGGTCTTTTGTCATCCGGTTGTTCTCCTCCAGAAGGTCTTTTTGTTTCACCTGATAGGTATAATTGTGTTTTAAAGTTCTTTTGTAGAGGATCATAATGCGGCGCTCATTTCCTGAAGGACGAGAGCTGTGGTGCGCGAAGCATTATTCCGGTCTCAGTGAAAGGAAATTTGAAAAGTGTGCCACGTCACAAAAGCATGAAAAGCCAATTAAGACCAAGACAAGCGTAATTAAGCTCGGTGTGCAGAGAGGGGGGAGGGGGAGGGGGCTGATGTGGGGGTTCATCCCTGCCGTGGCAAAAGGTTCTTTTTCTCAGTTGTAAATCTCATCAAAATACTGTAGCAGTGTGTGTGTGTGTGTGTGTGTGTGTGTGTTTGTGGATGGAGTGATTGATGTGTTATGTGTAGTATTAAAGCTGTATGGCACTTCATTATCAGGATCTCATTACAGTTATTGAACTTTGGCTTCTGGTTGTCCGAGGAGTCTTAAAGCCCTCCAGGTTCATAACAGCATTGCTTAAAGCTCATTCTCCTCCATCTCCGTGTTTCTCTTCTATCTCCTCTCACGCTCTTTCTCCTCTTTCTTTTCTCTCTTTTTTCTTTTCTCTTTTACTCACAGCATCTTTTCTCTCAGTCACACTCTTTCTTTTCACTCTCCCTCTCTTTTTTAATCTCATTTCATCTTTCACTGTCTCTCGATCTCACATTGTCTCTCTTTCTCTCTCTCTCTATCCTTCTGTCTTTTCCTTTGTTTTCTTTCTGGCTTGTTCTTTCTCGTTATTTCTCTCTCGCACTCTCAACATCTCTCCCTCTTCTAACTTCGTCACCCTTCCTGTTTTCCACTCAGTCGATTTCCTCTCTCGATTCCCTCGTCTCCTTCTTTCTTTATTACTGTCGTCTCGATCATTCTCTCATTCTCCTTCTCCTTCCATTTCTCTCCAGGCATCTCACCATCTCCATCTCTTTTTCTCATCTCATTCTCTCTCTCTCTCTCCCCTTTATCTTTTTGCATTTTCTTCCTCCCTCTTCTTCTCCTCTCTCATCTCTTTCTAACACAGTCACTTCATTAGTCGTTGTCTTTACGTCTCTCTCTGTCTCTCTCTCGTTTTCACTCTGTCCATTTCCCATTCTTTTTTCTTTCTCTCTTCCCCTGTCACTCTCTCTTTATTTTCTCCCTCATTCCCTCTCCTTGTCTCCTTCTTCTTCCAGTTCATTCCCTTTCGCATGTTCTTACTGTCTCTCCATCTCTTTTCCTCTCTCCACTTCTCTTATTCCCTCCCCTTCCTTCTCCTTTTCTTTTATCTCTCCCTCTCTCTCTTTTTCATCTCATTCTTTCTCTGTCTCTCTCGAGCTCAATCTCACATTCTCTCTATCTCTATCCCTCTTTTTCCCTTTTTGCTTGATCATTCATTCATTCATTCATTCTCAATTTGTCTCTCTCTTCTGTCTCGTTTTCTCTCCCTAACGATTCCACTCTTCTTCTTTTCCGCTCTGTTGATTTTCTCATTCTTTCTCTCTGGATTCCATTGTCTCATTCTTTCTTTATCATTGTCGTCTCCCTCATTCTCATTCTCCATTTCTTTCCAGGTATCTCACCATCTCCATCTCTTTTGTCATCTCTCTCTCTCCCTCTCTCTCCTCTTTATCCTTTTCCATTTTCTCCCTCCCTCTCTCATTTCATTCCTCATTCTCTCTCTCTCTCTCTCTCTCTCTCCCTCTCATTTTCACTCTGTCCATTTCCATTTCTTTTACTCTATCTCTTTCTCTCTTCCTGTCATGCTCTCTCCCCCTCTCATTGTCCTCATTCTCTTTCGCACATTCTTCCTGTCCCTCCATCTCTTTTTATCTCTTTCTCTCTCTCCACATCTCATTCTCTCTCCTTCTTCCTCCTTTTCTTTTTCTCTCTCCACGACTTTCTCGTGCCGTCCCTCGTCGTCCTCTTCTCCCTCTCTCATTCCGTGCTCCTCCTTTCTCAATGCCTCTCTTATTTTCTCTCTTGCTCTCTCTTGTTCCAGGATTTGGCGCAGGAATCTCTGTAAAAACGCTCAATCCAGCGCTACGCTCTCTCATCTGAATCCAAACGCACTCATCAAACGGCCAAAGCAAACTCCCCTCCTCCTCCTATTGTACCCTGCACTACCTCAACTCACTCCCACACACACACACACACACACACACACACTTCAATATGTGTGCATTAATCTGATACACACACACACACACACACACACACACACACACACACACTCATGCATTTCCCTCCCAAACATTCAGTCAATCTTTCTCTAACTAAACACCTTCCTCTTTGAATCTCTTTGCGGTTGCCAGTTTGAGATAAACCACCCCTTTCTGTTTCGGGGAAATGTAATTAATTAGTAGATGTTAATCACATTTACAGTATAACCGACTACACAAGCTGACATGGCATATTTCCTGCTGGAGATGTGATATAGTGTAGAAGTGCGCGCACACACACACACACACACACACACACACACACACACACACACACACACACACACACACACACACACTTCTTCAATGAGCTCCAGAGGTGTTTGAATCTTTCCCATTGTTTGCAAACCGTATTGCAGCCTGAGTCTCGCTAACCCTTCAAATCTGAACCTCAGCCTCGATCTGATGAACATTTGATCCGATTTTATATCGTGCAGGTTTTATATTTTATATCCACGCCTCCTTTACTGGGACAAAATGACACAGGATAGTTTCCAGTGAAAATCATTATGATGTTTGACGTTCATGAACGATGCGTTCTTTTTGAATGAGTCTTTAACGTGTCTCAGAAGAGCGAGTAAAATGCGCAAAGCATCGCAAAACCTCTGTAGGTTATGTACAGGAAACAGAAATGAGTCGTTACCTTTGAGTCTTTGTTCCGAGTCGTTCGTTCTTTTGTCACGTGACGCCCATAGACGCTATGCAGTGCAATACACAGGAAAGAGAATTGAACGGTGCTTCTCAGTGAGTCTTCTACTCCTAGTCGTTTGTTCTTTTGTCACGTGACGCCCATAGACGCTATGCAGGCCAATTATTTCGGAAGATCGAACGACTCGGACTAGAAGATATGATGGTGAGCTGCTCATTCTGTTTATAATAATATGTCCTTAGCTGCATTGTAATATTTACATTATTGGGACTATTGCCAACATTTGTGTATGTAGACGTGTTTTGTGTCTGTCTATTAAAAATGTAACATTTTGTTTTATTTCGCTCATTTTGATGAACAAGATTCAAAGAACCGAGTCACTAGAATGATCCAAACTCCCCACCACTAAACCTGAAGCTCTTGATCCGTGTCTGCATGATCCGATGCATTGAGCTGCTGTCACATGATTGGCTGACTGGATAACTGCACAAGTATCACAACATCCCCATGTTCCCACTGGCGTTCATGGTGAGCACACAATGTTACCAAAAGCTGTCCTTATGTGTTTTTTTTTCACTCATTCACTCACTCACTCACTCATTGTCTATATCGCTTAATCCTGTATAGAGAGTCACGTGTGACCTGGAGCCAATCCCAGGAGATGATTGGATGGAACTGGAGTATGCGGGGAAAACCCACCAAACATGGGGAGAACATGCAAACACCCACACACAGACAGGTGTAAATCAGACCCGGACCCTGGATGTGCAAGGTGACAGTGCTAACCACTAAGCCACTGGTTTTATTAGCCTTTTTTGTTTTTTTACAGACCCATCCATACATTATGTATACCGCTTATCTTGCACATGGTTGCAGTGGGCCTGGAGGGCACAAGTCGAGGCACACTATAAATGTGGTGCCAAATGCATTGCAGGCACGGACTCACTACAGCCAATTCGGAAATGCCAATCAACCTACTGTGCATGTCTTTGGACCCTAGGGGAGAAACCTGGAGGAAACCCACCAAGCACAGGGAGAACATGCATATTCTATGCACTCAGGACTGGTGCTGAGATTCGAACCCTGGAGCTTTGAGGCGACAGTGCTAACCACTAAACCAGCATGATGCTTTTTTTTTTTTTTTTTAAATCAATGTGCTAATTGCTTCCCTTAGAATTTTACAGTAACGTCTTGAATTTCTCTCGCGACGTTAGCGTGTATCCGGCCAAAACATGGTGTTGATGCTAAAAACTCACCTAGGTGAAAAAGTGAATTATCAGACAGGATCATATAACACCATTGTCCATAATACCAAATGCTTCTTATCTCCCGATCCAAGCTTTTCATGTTTTTTGAAAATATGCACGCACATTTATACTTTTATTAGACGAAAAGAAACACATTCGCTAAATACAATTTCATGCCCTTGTACTGTATGTAGTATCCGTAACTTTTTTTCAATTAACACCTTTCACTGATCTTAACTGTCATTCAGATGAAACTTGGATTCAAAAGACATAAACCTGAAAGAGTGTATTATTCTAAAATGGTAAATTGTTAAGATATTGCCATATGAATGTGACATGGTTACGGACACTACAGAATTTTTTGCTTCGTAAGCTTTTATCAAAAAAAAAAAAAAAAAATGAAGCAACAATTTTTACAGGTTTGAAATGTCAATACTAATCATGAAATATGAATAATTTGCATTTTACATGATTATTGTTTGAAGCGAGACAGTATAACAGCATAAGGCCATTTTTGGTGCACATATAAAATCATCTCTCCAAAACGGCTAAAGTTAGCAACTTCAAATTTTTAGGGAAGCAAGAGTGGTCACTTCCATGTCGCATAAGCTTCAGAAGGAGCTTCTTTAGCGCACACATTTTCTGTATTACATACTGTATAGCACATAAAAAAGGCTTCAGATGCCAGGGGTGACGTTCAGGCTGAAAACAGGATGGAGTATTCCTTTAAGCTCAAATACACATCATTACTCTGGTTTTGTGTTAGTGCTAATGGAATCCCATTCAGATAAGAAGTAAAAAAAAAAACAAAAAAAAAACTGACAAATAACAAAACAGCCACCATTTTGCTTCGCTAAACCAACTTCTTTGGTTGTGGTAATCCAGGCGGATAAATGGATGGGTCTCCATGGCTACGGGTGGCGGGAGCAGCGGGATAGTGGGAACGCGGCCCTCGCCCAAACAGATGGGGAGTAACATGGCGCCGAGTGGATCGATATCCACTCGCTCGGCTGAACACTGGCTCCTCTCTTTTCCTGGACGGAGAACAGCCCGAGGGCCTGCGTGAGCTCTTCACCCCCTCGAGGACAACGGGGACGCTTTGTCTCCTCGAACACTATGCGTACTGTCAGTGCCCGGAGAGAGAGAGAGAGCGAGAGAGAGAGAGAGAGATTCTGGGAGGTCAGGATGATGATGAATGGCTTTACAGCGAGGACAGTAAACGCTTTTTAACCACGGGGTTTTCACTTTTATCGATTTCTCGCGCGCTGATGAAGGCGAGGAACAGAGCCGGCCACCCCGGCGTTGTTTTAACTCGAGCCGGGGTCGTGTTAACTTTCCCGGGATGCGGACTGTACAGTGAAGAAGACGAGGCAGGCCAATAAGGAGGGAAAGGGTCAATAAGATCATCCACGCTGTCGTTTGTCGGTTGTGATTTTCAGCCTGGATGAAAAACAACAACCAAAAAAAGTGTTTTTTTTTTGTTGTTGTTTTTTTTAATCCCTAAAGAAAACGCTGTATTGTTTGTGTGGTTTTGTATCTTCATAACTTTAAGATAAGTGAGTCTCTTGACAATAGGTTGCTTCTGTGTGTGTGAGTGTGTGTGTATGTGTGAGGGGGTGGTGTTGCTGTAGGGTGAGGTTGAAAAGCCATGGCAGAAGGTCATTAGATTCCAGTTTCACATTAGCATGTACTGAATGGGATTACCCAGGCAGAGGAACCCAGAGGACATCTCACACACACACACACACACACACATAAACACACACACACACACCCTACAGGCAGAGTGCTATCAGAACAGTCATTAGTTGAACCCCTACGTCTCTCTCTCTCTCACTCTCTCTCTTTCTCTCGCACACACACACACACACACACACACACACACACACACACAACGAAAAAGAACCTCGACCAACTAGCGCTCCTCCACTGTAAACGCCATCATGCTAAACACTCACTGAAGTATCATTTCACGTAATAGTAGGCTTTTCTCTGCCAAAACCACGGACGCTTATTTGTTTGTTTGTTTATTTATTTATCGCTCCCCGAGCCCGAGTGACCCGACACACACCCACTTGCATTTAATAAATGAAACGCAGCTCGTCGCGCAGCTACGGCACAATTAAAGCGCCGAAGCTTCTCCCAGCAATAAATGTTTGTCTTTGTTTATTGGCTGAGAAACAATTACATCCAACCGCCGCAGGATTCGCAGCTTATTGCGTTATCTACGCGTCTGACCCGCTATAGCTGAGGAGTTTATTAAACAATATTTCAAACCCTGTGCCTTATAGAACACCTCTCAGTCCTGCACAACTCAATCGGAACGCTTCTGTCATTTAGCTCGACTCATGCTCATTCGCTTGATTATTGTTATTAACGAAGCTGTTTTTAGTACTGACATTTTCCAGGTAATTACACACACACACACACAAAAGCATGTCTGTATCATAGTTTTGTAGTTTATTGATTTTTTTTCTTATAACTTTTTCTTTTGGTAGCACGGCGGCGTAGTGGTTAGCACTATCGCCTTGCACCACCAGGGTCCGGGTTCGATTCCCACCTCTGGGTCTGTGTGCGTGGAGTTTGCATGCTCTCCATGTGCTTGGTGGGTTTCCTCCGGGTACTTTGGTTTCTTTTCACAGTCCACACAGTGTGTGTGTGTGTGTGTGTGTGTGCACTGTGATGGATTGGCACCCTGGAGAGGGCGTACCCCACCCCGTGCATTACAGTAGATCTCCTGGTCTCTGTAACTCTATACACAGGATAGCATGGTATATTTGCTGTTGTCAGGTTTTTCACCACTTCCTTTCAGGGCACCACAGCGGGCCATCCAGTCCGTACACAACTTGACACAGGTTTTAGGCCGGATGCCCTTCCTGATGCAACCCTCCACTTGTATCCATGCACTGCATCCAATGGATGGGGTTTGGACATTGGGTGGGAATTGAATGGTATACTTTATATATATATATATATATATATATATATATATATATATATATTACAAAATAGTTCCAATAGTTTTTTTTTTGTTACAAATATGTTATTTAATGATTTTTTTCTTTTCTTTTGTAATTATTCATTGTACTGTCACTACTTTATGTTTGCACGATTGTTCTTTGCTGCTGTAACATTCCCCATTGTCAAGTCAAGTCACGGCTCAAGTAGGCTTTTATTGTCATTCCAACCATATACAGTTAGTACACAGTGAAACGAAACAACGTTCCTCCAGGACCAGGGTGCTACATACACGCAACTACATAAATGTACAACATAAATTTTACATTTTTAAGTTACTCTAAAAGAAGAACTATCAATATCTATACAAAAACACAAAAATAGACAAGGTGCACGTGCAAATGTGCAAACAAAGTGGTACATGACAGACACAACAATGTAAGACAGCAATGTGCACATTCAATGTTTGGGGGACAAATAAAGGAATATCTTTTTTTATCTTATCTTATCTTATATTTGCACATTGCTGGAAGTTATTGCCACATCCTCCACACAGTCCTGACCTCGCTCCAGATGTTTGGGCCAATAAAGGAGCTCCTGGGAGGCCAGCGTGTCAGATGTTAAGCATGCAGTAGATGTTCTGAGAAAACTTTCAACCTTAATGGAATCCAAGCACTAGTGAAACTCTGGGATAAGTGCATTAGTGTAGCAGGGGATTATATAGAGAAATAAAGGGAGATTTTAATAAATAAATAAATAAATAAATAAATCTCATAACGGTGTTCTGTTATTCCGAACATAAATACAAAGTCCTGGTTTGACTCGAACACCTCCCATTTAAGTTTAGTTGAAATTCCTGGCTACAATAATATGAATAAATACAATTATTCATTCATGTTGTGTTGAATACAGTTTTAGTAATTACACAAGGCTATACTTCACTTTCATAAATAATTTAGAGTCATTTTACAATGAAATTAGGTTTTATTTCTTTATTTTTCATTAGTTTTTCATTTTGTAGTATGCCGAGACGTTCAGTCTGTTTAATGTAATATATTTACACTCAGTGTTATTTATAGCTTCAGTGCCTCGTTATAATTACACTGCAGTTTCACGTAGGATTGATTAATTAATAAGAATCAGTTTTACAGTGATGAAACTGATCCTAGATCAGAAGTTTATTTTTTATTTTTAATGTCATAATGTAATGTGTATGAGCTCTTGGATTCCTCCAGTCCCAGAATCTGATCTGGTTTTCATGGTGACGATGTGGCTACCTGTTGAAAATTGACCTTAAACTCGATTGCAGAGTCACGGGTCAATCTCCAGGGCTGCAGATTCTTCCCGAAGCTCCCATTTCAAAGCGTCTCAATCTCCTGGGTTGAATTAAACGTATGATATTGCCAAAAATTGTGTTTGATCTTTTTTCCTTTTTAGATATACAAATTGCACATGCATACTGTAACACGGTACAAACCCTAATCTATACACACAAGTGCTCGCATTATTCAGGTGACCCAGTTTTTACCTGCTCTAAGCTCACGAAGTGCTCAAACTAAACCTCACCAGTGCCCTCTACTGGTCAGTACAGAGTATCACAGCAGCAGACTGTACAAGAAAAACACATTTATTGCAATAAATTAAACATGTGCGTTACATTTGGAATTTTTGAACACAACACCCCCCACACACACACCCCCCCCACACACACACACAAACTAAACATCACTGCCTCAATGACAAAATTAAATTATTCCAAGGATCCAATAAATTCTCAAGATGTAGATCTTTTGTAGATCTCTATTCTTCTTCTTCTTATCATCATTGTTGCACGTTTCATCTCTCTGGTCGATTCCATTGTGAGGGCGGATCTCTGGGTCCTTTGGGTTTCCTTACTCTGCATTTATAACCTAGAAGTCGAGAAAGACAAACAGTGGAAACCAATGTAAAAACCTTTCGAAGCAATGTTAATGTAAATGCACGGACTTGAGGTTTGCAAATTGCTCTCTAAACGCTGAGAACGTACAAAGTCTCGCTTTCAGAACGGAAGCATTGCTTTCAAAGAAATAATATTAGGCTTGCACCGCTAGAATATTCCATAATTTATACCATGTATGAAAATAGATGCGGATAGTCAATTAAAGACTTTTTGTTGTTGTTTTTCTTCAGAAAACGTTCTAAAATAAATAAATACCTTTAAATCACGATTATATTGTAATTTCAATAGAGCACGTCATTTGTTAACTAATTCACTTTAAAACTACTACGCAAATTCCAAAATTAAATGCAAATAAATAAATAAATAAATAGATAAATAAAGACACATAATATAATTGTGCCATAATCCAATGCCTTTAAAACCAGTTTATTTTATAGTAATATAATACATATTCTATTACCCTCTCTTTTTACTCATAAAAAAAATTGTATATAACACACATACAGTATTCTGCTCGGCCATAACATTACTTTTACCCCCCTAATAGAGTGAAGGCCCCCTTGGTGCTGCAAAAACAGCCCTGATCTGTCGAGACTCTGGACTCCGCTATACACAAGAACCTGCAAAGGTACTGTAGATTGTGTGGTGGGGCCTCGAAACGGATCAGAAACATCAAACAGATTTGATCAGAATTTAGAGAACAGGACAACACATTGAACTCTTTGTCCTTTGTCCTCTAGTGCCACCTTTTACACCAGTGCACCCAGTTTATTTGAAAGAACCTGAACCTGATTCATTAGACCTTCTTCCACTGCTCCCACTGTAGGTGCTTTAAGCGACGGACACGAGGAGTCAGCACGGGACCTTTAAACGGGCTGCGCCTATGGCACCCCGTACACTGCGAGCTGTGATGCAAAATATGTGGTCTAACATCTCTAGCATGAACTACAGTATGTCTTCAGTAATTTGTGCTACGGTACTGTAGCTCTTCTCTGAGATCAGACCAGACGGACAGCCTTCACTGCCCATGTGTATCGATCACAGTGTCGCTGGTCCTCTGGTTTCTCCTTCCACTGTATTCCAGGAGAACCTCACAAGACCTGCTGCCCTGACCCTGTCATCTAGGCATCACAATTAGTTCCTTTTTTGCTCATTTTTTCCCCTTCTTCCAGCAAATCTACTTTGAGATTCAAATGTCCATCTGCCACCTAATTTATCTTACCCAGTAATAGGCCTCTGTGACGAGATACTCAGTTATTCACTTCACCCGTCAGTGGTTTTAATGTTACGGCTGATTATGGCTCATATTTCAGTGAACGTCAGTGACAGGGTGAATAGTTTTGCATAAATTCTTTTTTTTTTTTTTAATTACCAATAGAAATGCAAGTATTTTAAACTGAGAGAATATGCATAAAGAACATTCAGTATGAGTAATTACAGGTAATTGCAGTTATTGTTTTACACTATTTTTACTGTATGCTGTATGTCTTTATGAGTATTGATACTAAAACTGTGTATATTATATAGAATACTTTTAAATATAATTACAGTATGAAATAAAACCTTTTGGCTAAGGCAGGATCAGAAGGTTTCAGGTTTTCAACTCACAATGGCAGTTTGGTTATACTGGGATTTGAACACACAACCTTCTGATGTAGAACTCATAGCCTTAACCACTGTCCAGTCGTCACGCTACTTGTTTACACTGATCCTTTCATTCATCCATTCATTTGATTCATTCAAATCCAACACTGAATTAATAAATAGCCAAAACATTGGTAGTCACAAATGCAAATTATTCATATTTAAATTCTTATTTATTTATTTATTTATTATATTATATTATATATTATATATATATATATTATAAATATATATATATATATATATATATATATATATATATATATATATATATATATTATATATTATATATTATATTATATTATATATATTATTATTATTCATACTAAAATTGTTCTTTAAATGAAAGAATTCTGTTTTTTTTTGGTAAAAGATTAAAAATCCAAATATCTGTAGTGTATCCGTAACCATGTCAAATTTCATCTTAACAATTGAGCATGTTCGAATAATACACTTTTTCAGGTTTAAGTCTAAATTGGCCAAGTTTCATCTGAATGACAGTTAAGATCGTTGAAAGATTTGAATTCAAAAAAGTTCCGGAATCTACAGACATAAAAGGGCATGAAACTGTATTCATCCTATCAGAAATTCACTTTTTCACCCAGGTCAGACACTTTTTAGCACCGATACCATGTTTTGGCTGAATGTACCAAAGTTTTAGCCAGCATTATTATTATTATTATTTTTTTTTTAACTCAGCACATAAAGAAATAAAAATGAATTCTCAAGGCTCCAGAGTGGTGAAACTGAAACATGCTGGAACCATCATCAGTTTGAGTAGCATCCTTATCCAGGAATCTAGAGAGCAGATTGGGGCGTGTTCCCTGAATCATAGCGACGCTAGTCAATCATGGGCGTCTGTGTGCTCGGATGGGCGGAATTGACGGATAGCATTATCCTCCTCGTGTGCGTGAGCAGCAGTTTGAAAAAAATGAGGTTCGAGTCAAGACATCAAGAACATGCCTAATGCATAGTGGGATATCACATGCCTTTCCTGGGTGGTTGCTGCCACTGATCCACTGCTGGAGGACTAATGAAGGGAATTACATATAAATAAATTAAATTACATTAAAGGTTTTAAAGGTACTTTATACATACATATAGCGCCATCTGTTGAATTTTGAGTTGAACTAATGATTTTTTTCAATGTAAATTTTTCTACTTAAAGTTCAAAGTAACTCTTCCCGTGGGCCGACTGCGATGAAACAAAGCCTGTATGTTACCTCAAGCTCGGCCAGATACAGTACACCTGTGGGAACCCCATTTAAAGACAAAAAATGTCTATGATCTATGATGTGTTCTATTACTCATCTTGCTTTTTGTTCGCAATTAACTTCAATACACAGACACGCCAACTTTAGAGTTTGGTTTTAACACTCAGGACTGATCCTGGGCTCGATCGTACAGTAGGTGAGGCTGATAAATGTCGGTTAGGGTTCTCATAGATAAAATCCTTTTGCAAATGAATGCACCTCTGTCCAATGTGTGTTTGGTTTTTATCTCTCAATAGCCATAGCTCTTTCCCTGAGATCATTAAAGTAGAAACAAGAAGGAACTGGCCATGGTGAGGTACCAGTGAACCCCAGATCACCGTTTTTAAGGTCACACTGCGTTTGCTGAACTTTGAAGATCGGGGGTGAGATCCGATTCCTACAATAGCGCTCTTAAAAAATAATGCTCTGCTCTGCTTAATGCTTTAATCGAACTACAGCAGCTACACACATCAGGTGTGGTTATCCACCCTCCAGCACGCATGCTAAGCAATGCAACTGATTCTCGTCACATTACTTCCTGTTTCTACTCGAACGGTTATGATGATGGTGCAACCTCTTCCACGAACAAAACAGCGAATAACAGCGCAGGCTTTCATGCTAGACGACAGGAACAGATGAACAAAGTGCCAAGCATTGTACAAACCTACAGCACATGCACAAAAAGAAAAATTAAGCCACACCCACAAACAAGCCCCTCAGAAGCACCCTAATAGGACCAGGGATGGGAGTCAAAAACAGTGTCGGTGGACTAACTGTACTGAACACCAGAGCTCACAAAGATCCAAATCCCGATAAAAAAAAAAATAAAAAAAACAATGACTTGAATTAAACGATATATGGATTTGTCCTGGTTGATCTTGGCGAGATTTGCACTCTAGCATGCTTTTCGATTTTCCTAATTGAAAATAACTGTAGGTCTGTAGAAAAGTGTATGACGCTGATGTCTTTGGAGAACCAGACAGTAATGAATAAGCCGTCTTTCATTTGATCAAATGTTTTTTGAGCTGTAACTAAAGATGTCACAGATGTGCACTTGTGGCTTAGCTGAGACGGAGCAGGTGTGTGTTAATCAGAATGAAATGCTGAGCATGCACGTACCGTGTGTCTATGAGACACTTATTCGTGTAGGGTTCCTGTGGTTCAGTGGTGGCTTTAAATCATTCCGGGGAAATCTTTTCCTCTGGAACACATGGTCGTCTATAACCTTTATTAACCGTCTATACTTTTAATATGAAAAACGCTACATAAATTACTTTTAAAAGCTGTGAACTTCAACGTATTGGGCAAACCACGACACAAGTCGGCCGCATTACACAGCAAAGGTCGAAGTGTGCCGAAAAGCCAATCGTATCCTTCATTCTATCGGCTGAACAAAACAGGAAGCGAGTTAAATGCATTTACTGGATGTTGGAGAATGTTGAAACCCAAAAGAAAGGACTCTTACCCCATCATTAATGGGCTACAGGTGTGCGATGCTTAACTTTAACAGACACGTTATGCGATTCGTGTGTTCGCTCAGCGTGTTAAGGCTCTGAGTTACTGATCGAAAGGTCGGTGGTTCAAACCCCAACTCCACCAGGTTGCTGCTGTTGGGCCCCTAAAGCAAAGCGTCTGCTCCAGGGGTGCCGTATAATGGCTCTGAGCTCAGCCTACTAATAAAGCTGAGATATGCGAAAAATAAAGAATTTCACTGTGCAGTAATGTGACAAATAAAGGCAGATTTTATTTTATTTATTTATTTATTTTTTAAGAAAACTAAGCTAAGAGAGAATCAAAAGAGGTGTGTGAGTGCTTGGTGTACATGATGCAACGCGCATTACATTCTCTCCATCCTTTTCTCCACACGGGCGTACATTAAGTAGGACAATGTAAAACATTGGATGTTAGACAGCGCACTTCTGTGCTATGAGAGGGAGCTATATTAGTACATATCACTGATATTATTGCATACTAAAATAAACACAAACAAAACCGCAGACGGATTTCTCGAGCAGCAGAAACTGTAGAAGATGGAGTTGTAGCGTTTTGCAGAATCGCGTAAAATCTTTAATGAAAAACACACAAGGATTTGGACAGAATATTTTAGCATTTGTGTTGTTATCACCTTTGTGTGTGTGTGTGTGTGTATGTATGTGTCTGTGTGTGTGTGTGTGTGTGTGTGTGTGTGTGTGTGTGTGTGTGTGTGTGTGTGTGCGGGTGACTGACCGATGCCTCCGGGGTTGCAGTGGATGCTGCTGCTAATGCTGCTGCTGGTCTTATCTTTGATCGGATTTGAGACGTACTCATAATCATCATCATCTCTATCTGCGGTGAAGAAAACCCATCCATCCACAAATAAACAACCACACATCCATGCACAAGCACACACACAGAGAAAACAGGTCAGAACATCAGAGGTGTGAAACAAGAGTAAGAAGTTCTATGTGAGACAGAGATGAAAAGGGAACAGAGTTACAGAGTTTGAGCTCTAGAGGAAAAGGGAGAGAGAGAGAGAGAGAGAGAGAGAGAGAGAGAGAGTGTGCGGCAGTAAGAACAAGACAGAGACTGAAACTAATCTAACAGCTCTTCCTGTTTATTTCTTCACAGCACTTCAAACTGGTGAAGTTGATAAGGAAGTCTCCAGAGCTCCAGAGCCACAGCTGCACCAGCAATTTAGTTTCAGGCTCAAACACACAGACAGACGCACACACAGACAGACGCACACACAGACAGACGCACACACAGACAGACGCACACACAGACAGACGCACACACAGCTTCTGGCTACGCTAGGCTTGGGTGTATAAAAAAATATAACTGCTGTAGTTGGTATAACAGTTATATAGGAACAATAATAGTTACTCTGTATTATTATTGTTATTATTAATATCATTATTATTACAGTATATACACTACTGTAGGTCTGTTTATAATGTGGACTTATGCAATGAGAGTGTGTGCAGAGTGTGCACATGCTCTTCTCCGTCTCAATGACACGGCACACGCCGGTGGCCACAACATCCCTGTTGGTTAGATGTGTTGGGTTTTTCTCAACCCTGATGCTACCAGCGCAACACAACACACTCGTGCCAGTGACGTGAGCAGAATGCTCCACAGCTCTACTAGATGATTTACTGGGTAATTGTGCAGCTCTAACTGTGGTTATGAAACAGAAACCTGCATGTACAGTACTGTGCAAAAGTTTTCACTCCCGTTCTTATTTCTTCAAATTTTGCTTCCAATGAGAATTTTTATTTTTCTATTACTGTAGGCTTCCTAAAGGATGTTTTTTTTTTTTTTTTTTTGACTCTCCTATTCAGTCCAGTCCCAGTACCTAAACAGTTTCAGATGAATGTTTTTGGTTTGTTAAGCCACACAGTGACCTATGAATCATTCATCATAAAAAGATTGTCTAGCTTAAGGCATGAACCAGTGAGAAACGGGTGCAGATGATCAGGCCGGTGATTGGTATACTGGTGATACTGGAAGTATATTGGTGATGCTGAATGCAAACAGACGAGGGGGGAAATGAGGTTGCTGAACAATTGCTGGTCCAATTTAATCTACATCATTTAATATTTGAGAATAAGAAAGGACGGCTCAAGACTTTTGCACGATACGAAAAAAATGTATACACACACTTCAGGAAATGAAAAGTACTGTAGCATGATGTGTATTATATTCATATAATATTAATACTATTATCATATTAGTCTCATGATATTATCGTATCAATATATCAATATGCTAATATTATAATACTATATATATATATATATATATATATATATATATATATATATATATATATATACACATAACATATAAATTAAATATTTAAATATTTATACAAGTTTCTTTTTTCCTAAAGTATGTATACATTTCTCTCTCTCTCTCTCTCTCTCTCTCTATCTATCTATCTATATATATATATATATATATATATATATATACACACACACACACACACACAGACAGTATATGGTTATATGTTTATTTTATATAAATGTTAAAAATGTTACATATAAGTATTATATATTATCATAATTACATATAAATGCTAATAAATGTTTATTATACGTAAATATAAAAATGTAAAGGACTTACCAGATTTTTGTGACAGAAGTCGATACTGCACACAAGACACAAAAATCCAGATCAGAATTTCAGAAATGTTTCCAGTTGTTAAAAAAACATGCACTCTTTGTTCAAGGCACAAGTACAGGTACAAGTCATTATTGATCCCCGGCCATCTTAACGCTCCGCCCTACTAACCAGGAAAGTGAAGATCACGTGCTTCCTCTCAGACGCGACCACATCGTGTCAACATGCTGCTCACTAGAGCTGCGAATAACAGCTGGTTTTTGGGCGTTGTATTTCTTATAGGTATTGGAGCAGAAAAAAAAAGGACTAAAATGATCTAATTAACGCAGAAATGTGGCTTAACTTGTGGTGTTGATTGTTTAAAAGCCATGTCAAATCATTTTTTTACTCCATACTCCATACTATCCAGCAACACTGCCATAGACTCAAAAGAAAAGGAGAAAAAGAAGCAATACTTCTACAAAATTGCTTGCAAAATTTGACCAATAATGCAGCTCAGCCAGTGCAACGTCCTGTCCAACAGACTGTAGAGCCCGTCCTCCACTTTTAATAGGGTGTCATTACTTTTTTCCCCTAATCGAATGACTTTATTTCTTGATTAAATTTTTTTTAAATCTTAATTCTTTTTAACGAGACAGTTAAAAAATAAAAATAAAAAAAAAAACCCAGTGAAAAATTGTAAGAAAATCATAGTGACCCATTTGTCCATCTGGTGCACTGAGAGCAACATCAACAAGATGGCGTGTCAGAGCCTGGACGTTCCGGTTCATAAAATTGAAACGTTTAGTGATTTCACACACACCGTTTCTGGTTAAAACTTTGTGCTGGTGCTTGGTGCTTCAGACATCACCATGGTTGGCACCATAGGACTTGAAAAAATATGTCCCTGTACCATTATACTACCATGGTATTTATATTACGGTAATAGGGTGTCATTAGTTGTGTCTCAAATCAAACACTAAGTCCCCTCCATACGAACATTTGAGTTACAAACATGCGTTCCGTCGCCGGAACTTAAATCCCAGGATGTCCAGAAGCAAGGGCAATAGCAGCTCAATGATGAAGATGGTAGGGCTAAGAAGCGTCAGGTGATAACAATGGAGACAAGAGTAAAGATTATTCTAAAAAGATGGCGGACACTGCTCATTCTTTAACATGAACCGTTCAGCCATCATCATTATTTTAAAGAACAAGTACAAGATCATGGAACGTGTTAGTTTTAGACAGTGTATAGCCAATTGTGTTAGTTTCGTCCGATGTTTGTTGGACTTACGAACAAATCAGACTTACGAACGAGCTCTTGGAATGGAACTCGTTCGTATGTTGGGGACTTCAAAACTAGTGTGTTCAAAACAATTCACCACGATCCAGGCTATTTCAAACGGACCTTTCGGTATTTTGAAGGATTTAAAAATCATGAAACATTAACTGTTACTGGAAAACTCAACATACTGTAGTCCCAACAGCCTCTACATGAGAAAGTGCAGATTTATAACTGTATCTGAAAACAATGCGATGTAGTGTGAGGTTCAACCTGGATTAGTCATATATACAAATGATTGGTGCAAGAACATAATATCACAGTCACTAATTTGCACTTCCTGGTGGAGTGAAGTGTAGAGTAAAATCAGACGTTACCTGTGGGTCTCTCATCTGACCTCCAACTGGAAATAGAAAAAAAAAAAAAAAAAAACAAGATGCGTAAACACTAGGCAGAAAATTGGTTTAAGAGTTGAATGTGCAGTTTGTTTGCTTATTAGAAAGAAGAGACGGTGCTGTTTCGGATCGCCGCAGGCGATGATTTAGAACAACGAATGAGTCGATTCGTTGAGGGTCTCGACATCCCGGCCTTCTAAAAGAGCGGCTCATTTAATTACAGGACAAAAGCTGCGTGAAGGGAAATCGAGCTGAAAAGTGAGCATCACGTTAGGAAAATGATGACTAAGTAAATAAATAACAGCAGGCGTGGCTGTCGTACCCGGCATCCGGTACTCACACTACCAAGTGATAAGTTGTTAATGTCGCTTGTCACTTATGGGTGTGAAACGAACTCTTACGCCGTATATCCTGCAGCGAGTCACTTAACCAACAGCTCGACGTGGTTTAAAGCAACACGAGTGACGCGAAAACACGTCTGATCAATATATTTGTTTTTTTTAATTTTTATTCTACACCGAGCGAAAACGCACGCTATACTGAATATAAAAAGTCATTTTCGTGCAGAGAGAGAATGAAGTCCAGGCCGGGCTCTCGTAATACCTCCCGTGATCACATGAAAGGGAGGAATTCAAAAACGAGAAGTAAAACTGGGGACAAAAGAAACGCTGTTTGAGCAGCACTGAAGCGGCCGCACATGCAAAACCTGACGACGAAAATAATCGCGTTCGCACAAACTCTTATCACAGGAGCACATCATTTTACCTTAGAGGATTTTAAACAGAGATGCAGCATCACTACGAGGATAAAATCATTGTTTATGAATAGATAAATAAATAAATAAATAGTCTATTTAGTCTATTTCTTTCATGACTTGTTTCTGCTTTTTGCAGAAAGAGAAAGTTCCTTAAATTAAGCTTCCATAATAAAAAAAAAGGGAAGAAAATAAGTTCTGTTTTCGTTATAGATAGCGTTTCTTTTCTTAGATCTGAAGATCCATCATTGTGGATATTTCAAACCAATTCCAGCTTTGGGTCAGATTTGATTCATCGATGTAGACTAACATGGGTTTGTTTGTGTTTAGATGTTAGAGATCGATAGCGTACAGTACAGTACAGTACAGTACTTTGGTCGCAATCTCTACCCACGCTCTGGTTACATGCTTGTTCCTTACAGGGACTTTTGGAGTCATCTTTGTATACTGGGTTCTGAAATACTGACTTATGAGTGAGTATGCTCTCTGTTTAACACACAAGGGTTAGCGATTTCCCCCAGTAAGTCAGTAATAACGAGACTTAATTGGAGACGCATTTCAGTCACTCAGTGGCTCAGTATGAATACACATCGCCCACACATGTGTGTTCGGACTCCTGTCTATCACATCCAGCAATTCTACGAGTTCAGTTCTATTGGATCAGACTACAAATGCATCGATGAGCTTCAGGTGTCCAGGCCTTGTTGTCGGCTCCCTCGGGGTTTAATGTGTACTGTATGTTACAATCAGAGCTGTGCTGTTTGGGAAAACGAATACGAGTGGTGTTCAAGTCAAACCGGGACCTGTAAAAGAAGGTCAACTGATTGATTGACATTGACAGGAGACTTCGAAAAACAGTACGGTGATGAGACTCTTAGTCGCAGTAAAACGGCTTACGTACAGAAGAGACGTCTATGAAAACTGTACACACGATCATTAACCAACACCACTTGTACCATTTCCAGGAAATCATTTGGAAGTTAATGCCACATATCCCGCCGAGCCATTTCCACATGTTTAGTCCATTAAAGGAGTTCCTGGGAGGCCAGCGTTTCAGACACAAAGCAGGCAGTCTGGCGTACTGGGAAAACTTTCTACCTGGACTGTATCCAAGCGCTAGTGAAACACCGAGATGAGTGCGTTACTGTAGTCCCTGTTTGACTTGAACGCCCCGCGGTAACTGTGCTATAAAAAAAAGCAGCATTCATCAGAACATTTTCATTGTATTGCTGCTGTAAATATGGTTCATGTCGCAATGTACAGTAATCAGAACCTTGAATAGCATTAAAAAAGCGAATAAATATCATTTTGCAACTAGAAATGCCTTAAAAACAAACATTTTAGAAACATCTATAAATATTCTAATCTAAAATATTCACCGATATAAATATTCATATCAAAAATGCTGATTAAAAGTTTGAACTAAATCCTAACATTAAGCAAGCGGCCTCGATAACCGGTGGTTGCTATGGTAATCTCCAAATATTGCTAAGCAGAAGCCGTGCTGCACCTTTAATCTCATTCTGGACACTAAACAGCCCACGACATCCGGCTAGTAAATCACAAACCATACTGTGACACGCGATACTACTCGACCATAAGTGCGTTAGGTGGACAGCCAGTTGCTGAACATCAGACACCACTTCCCCTGTGACTTCCTGTAGTTTTGTTTTTTTTATACATCAACTTCTCAACTTCTTGGTTAAAACTGCTGCGAGCTTAAACAACGACTAATGTGTGAATCACACTCTTCATTTTTTTTTTTTCTTTTCCTATGTGTTCGCATTTACATTTTTTCAAGGGTTTCTATCTTCATTAAACATTTAGGCAGAGAAATTGTTACTTAAAGAAGATGACCCCCCCCCTTTTTTTTTTTTTGTTTGACTTCGGCTCACCAGGCAGGGGTTCGTAGCCATCGGAGTCCGTCTCTGCCGAGGCCCTGTGGTTGGGTGCCCATGTCCGGTCAGGTACGGGAACCATGCAGGCGGGGGCGTTTGTCACCGCTCTGTTTTTGGGCTTCACGATGCTGTACAGGTCGTTCACAGACGGTTTCTGGCTGTTTAAGTTGACGTTGTCGTATTGGTGGGAGGCGACCGGAGGATCCCTGGAGGGCTGCTTGAACTTGTTGACGACTGCGTACGTGTCGCTCATGTTGGCGGCCGGAGGAGGATGGGAGGACCTCGGACGGAGAGAGGGAGGTTTTCTAAGAAGAGAGGGGGAAAAAAAAAAAGTGTTGGTTAGGATGATGACGGTCATGAGAGGTGTCGTCCAGTCGTTAACGTGACGTCTGGATTTGTGCCGGGGCTAAAGATGTTTTGAGGATGTGAAAATAATAGTTATGATGGTGTCAAACTTTCTAGTAAAAAAAAAAAAAAAAAAAGGTTACTGACGTAGATGAGACTCAGATGAGATCAGCCAACTTTAGCCGAGACATTGTCTGTGGTTTCATTTTAAGCCGAATGTAACCTTTAACATGGAGATCAATACATTTCTTCCATCCATCCATCCATGGATCATTACGGTTTTCTGTGGCGTACACCATATACAGTATGTATATACGGTGGTGGTCAAATGTATTAAGACAACATGTGCCATGTATTATACTGTAGTTCTCTCTGCCCACAAACCAGCTGATTTCACAAATTAGTTCTAGCCTGTCGGACTGAAAATCGAGTAAAAAAACTGGCTACGACGATGATATTCAGGAGCCTTCTGGAGCCACAACCCGAGTCATCTCCAGGCCTAAACCCAATAGAAACATGCTGGGGCAGTTGCAGTCATCAAGCAGGAACGGAATGAGCGAGAGTATGCGAGATCTTTTTTTTTTTTTTTTTGACTCTATTATGCCCAGCCGGATCCGGCAGGTTTTGCAGAATAAGGAACTTCATACTAAATGTTGATCGTTGTACAACAAGTCCATCTAATAAAAGAACTAATTATACTAATGAGCTTAACTGTCAATACGTTGTCAACAAAACAGTGAGAATGTCATTAAAACATTCAATTTCAGTTTTGTCCCAATGCTTTTAGCCACCATTGTAGAACCTGACCGTTACCGCCACATGTGGTTGGACTGCACCCCAGACCTCCTCACCTGATCTCACACTCATGCTCTTGTCCTGAGCTTATTAGAATAGAGTAAATCTGAAACGGGAAGCTCAGGGACAGTAAACACTGTACAACATAGAGACAGTATGTTCGCCAGACAGTATAGTGCGTTATGTCGTCTTTATCAGTAAGAAAGCAGAATTTCATCTCTCTTTTAGGCTGCCTAATAATATTCACCACTAATATTATTCTTATCGTTATATATAGGTAATTTTTCATGGATTTAGGAAAACATTAACGTATGCATTTTCTCTCAACTAGCTAACAGTTGGGTTTCTTAAATGAGCATAGCTATTAAAAAAGGTGTAAATAACAGGCTTCTAAACGCAAATGTGTGAACCATTTTAGCATGAGGTCTTAAACACATTTATTTATGGGCTTCTTCACTACAGTAAATTAACCTTAAACATTTACCATAACCTTTAAGCTTAGGAGAAAGACATCATTTTGTAAAATTATAATATAATATAATATAATATAATATAATATAATATAATATAATATAATATATAAATATATATTTAGTTGACACATAAAAACTACGATAGTAATGTGCTGTAAGTAGTAAAAGTATACAAAGAAACAAGCTTAGGATCAATGAGTTATTTGGAAACATGTTACCTTTTCAGCTCTTGAAAACAGACAAATCTTAAAACTACTAACACATGGACTTTGCTACACATTTCTAACAGTTTGCAATTAAATCAGTCCTATGACTTGTGTGTGATTGTAATTGGGCAAACTTTCCTGTGAGCCTCCACACTTTCTACAGTTTGGTGCAAAAGTCTGATTCCTTCATATGTTGCCTCCAAAAACCCAGACCTTCTTGCATTTTTAATGTAGTATTGAGGAACAGTTCTCCAGGCTTCCTGACTTTTTTTTTTTTTTGCGCTTCTCATTTTTGGCAAGTTTTTAGATTTCATTTTCAGTCCAGTCCCTATACCTGAGCAGTTCAAGTTTTATTCATTGAGCCATACTGTACATTGACTTGTGAAACATTCGAGCATAAAAATGCATCTAACATAATGTAAAGCATGAACCAGTGAGAAACTGGTGCAGATGATGACAGATGATCAGGCTGGTGATTAGTTTACTAACAAAACATTTGTTCACTCACTCAGTCATCGTCTATACCGCATTATACTGTGTACAGAACCGCAGGGGGCCTAGATCCTAACCCAGGAGACTTACAGCACAAGGCGCGGTACATCCTGGGATACAGCGCAGGGCACACATACACAGACTACGGGCAATTTGGGAATGCCAGTTAACCTAATCTACATGTCACTGGACTGGGGAGGAAACTTGAGCAGCTGTAGGAAACCCACCAGGCACGGGGAGAACGTGCAGCGCAGAGGTGGGAACCCTGGATGTGCAAGGCAACCGTGCTAACCACTAAGCCACCGTGCCACCCAAAACATTTGTTCCTGTTTCTTTAATTTAATCAACATCATTTCATTTTCAATACATCATTCTAAAATAAAATAAAAAACCTGAACCACCACTCCATATACTGTTTTTGATACAGGCTCCAGGCCCCCGCGAGCCTGAAAACAGGATTAAGCGGTACAGACGATAAGATTATGATCTATAAACCTTCCATTTCTTTCTATAATTCGACCAGAATCAGAAATAATGATTGAAAGACAGAAACGAACGTTATACCTGGGAGGACGGACATTTGCATAGAACAGCCCTCCCGAGAAATGAATATAGGGAAATTATAACAGTAAACAATTAATATAATATTTTTATAAATACATTTTAATACCAGCTGGTACGTGTTGGCAGATGGAGTATAGAAAGCAGTAAATGGTTCATGTCATGCTCATGGCTGCCTAATTTGGGTGCACTTCAAACTGAGAGTTAACTGTTTTGCGACAGTTCACGCTGGCGTAAATCTAGACATCTCATTAACACTTAGTAAGGGTCCCTTTTTTCATGTATAAAAAAAAAAGAAAAGAAAATGTTGAGAGAACTCCAAATTTTAAGGCAATTGGATGCAATAGATTTATTTTGAGAGGAAGCCATTGACCTAACTTATTGTTTTAAGTTATTCAGCTGGTTGTTAAATGATCAGCTAAGTGGAAAACTGACTTGTTCATGTTGGTTAACTTTTCGAAAACAATCTGGTCAAATAGAATGTGAATTTTAGATAGTTGGTTTTGACAACAGCACTTGTTGTACAGCCAGATAATAAGTCAAATGCTTTTCTATTGCACCACTTGAGCTGAGCTTGATCTTCCATTTCAATGCATAAGGGAAAAAAACTTGTTGTTCACAGTTTCTGTCAGACAAAATAGCTTTTCAACTGTCCAATCACGTTCAGTCGTGCAAGAGTAAAGCACACTGTATGTGGTCTCATCTGGAGACTGGGAGTTTACATACCAGGTGTGGTGTGCTGTTAACAAAACAATAACCCAAAACTTTTCATTCTTGTTCAGTTTGACCACATTTTTATGGACTAACAATGAAAAGTTATGTAATAACAACAAAACTATTCGAGTCGGCTGAGCTTAAGCACTGGTTGCCTTATTATTTTAAGTTTTCTGTACCTTTTTTTATATCATATATAAATATAACAAATACAGTAACAATATACAGTGGAACCTCGGTTTGTGAGTAACTCGGTTTATGAGTGTTCCGCAAGGCGAGCAAAGATTTTTAATAAATTTTGACTTGAAAAACGAGCATGTCTTGGTTTACGAGTGCTGAGTTTTTTGACACCGACACAGACACAAACACACACTCTCTCGCCTTTACACCACCCCTTCTGGCTTAACACAGACACACATACTCTGCTCTACACAGAAACTCCGCTCTATCGCGATACTTTTCAAAGGTAAGGTGCTGGTTCATTTGTTTTTTTGTTTTGTTTTTTACTTTACAGCAGTGATTCCATTAGTCTGCGCTCAAGCGAGTGTCATTAGAGAGATTTCTTTTTTTCCCGTTAAAACAGTGTTTCCGTTGTGTGTGTGTTTGTTGTGAAACTTAAAAAGCGAGGTGGGGGGAGGTAGGAGGAGTTTTACTGTGTAAGACGAGGCGAGGGAAGGAGCTAAATCCACACACACACACACACACACACACACACACACGTGATCAGAAAAATAATCATTAATGAAGGTCACTTAAACGACAACACACAAATACATGGTGCCTGCGTGCACAAACGGAAACACTTATCTGTTGGGATTTATTTTAACTTTTTTTAAAGGTAAAGTGCAGGTTAATTTGTTTTATTTTTACTTTATATATTGTATTATTTTTTTTTTCTGTATTTATTTTTTTGGGCTGTGGAATGAATTATTTGAGTTTTCATTATTTCTTATGGGAAGATTTGATTTGGTTTATCCATATAAGGTCCCACTGTAATCATCTAGTATAGTAAAGCATATATCCATACAGTACAGTATATCCATCAGTGACGACAACTTCTTTTTTTTGTAGATTGTAGGTGACTTTACTTTTTTTTTTTTGCATGTGAACACTAATTTTAAGCTTTTTATAAAGGTGTCTTGAAAAGACATAGAGAAATTATGTGACACAAACATTTCCTGCTTTACCAAGGTTCACCCCATATACAGTAAGTTATAAAATACAAAACTATATTTATACAATTTTTATGTTGGCAGAACATTTTTTGAAAAATAAATTGCCTCATGTAGCTGTTACATATTGGTATCAGGTATATTTTTACTAAAATAAATAAAGCTTGTAATGTGCTTAATTCTATTTAATTGGTTTAACCAAAACAAAAGTTTTTGTAGCCTTGTTTATTAGTAATTATTTTTACTCAGCTTACTTGATGGGAAATTTTGCTTAATAGACTTTTTTTTCTTCTCAGTGCTAGTGAATAATTCTTATTTAAATTTGTCCATCGATTTAATTGTCAAGTTTAATTTCCGGCTTGTTTTTGAATGTTTTGACAACAGAACAAAGCCATACAGGAAATCGTTACATGATCATTAGGTATAAAGTTGTAATAATGTTTATTTTGCAACATTACAAGCTCACAGTAGAAGAACCTGTTGGTTATTTCAACAATGTCATTGACATGACTTCTTTATATATATATATATATATATATATATATATATATATATATATATATATATATATATATATATATATATATACACACACACACACCATATAAAAAACCCTATAGTCTTCTTGAACCTAATATATTCTCCAGGGCCGAACTGCAGACTGCTGGGTCTAAAAATGAAACCGTCAATAGCACCCATTTTTAGATTTACCAAATGTGTTTCATCAAGCTGAAAGCAGAAACTGTGTTCTCTTTCTCTGCAAAGGCACACTGCAGTTTGCTTTCAGCATCTCGACTGTAGTCGAGACAAATAAGTGCTTAAAAAGTACGATTTCTCTTAAGCTTGTCAAACCGAAAGCCTTGGGTGAAATGCGTCAAACTACCCAACCTATACTTTATAATCAACACGTTTCTTGCAATCGATGATTGTGCTCGGTTTATTTTAGATCGTATAAATAGCACTCATGATACCACAGCAGTGTTAAAGTCTCCAGTCTGGTTAGTCAGATGTTATAGATTTCTTCTGGCTTTCTGTATCTATATGCTAATGAGCTTATTTGTACAGTATTGTTTCCATAGTGACAGTTCATTTAGCGGATCTTATACAGTGGATGTTTCAGGGATGTGATGCTCTTCAACAGAGAGAGAGAAAAAAAAACATGTTGCCAATTGTTGATAGGGTGAAACTTCCTTTTTCTTTGTTTCCTTCTTTTCAATAGTTATATAAGGAGGCTCTAGCTTTCTGGAAAGTGAAGTGATTATAAGCTATTCAACGGTCCGGTCCTAATTTAACCAGTTAAGAGGAACCAGGAACTCGTGTGTTGGGGTGAAATTCATGTATCAAAATGATTCCTCATGCTCCCAGAACCACACTCGAATCCTGGAATATGTCTGTTCCAAGTAAAAACTCCCCAGATGTGATAACCTGATCATCCAGTACATTTTTTTGTTTTTTTTTTTTGATAGTCTAGACCTGAACAACTAAAGCAAATCCAGATCATAACACTGTCTCCAGAGGCTTGTACTGTACAGTGGACACTATGCATGATGGGTGCGTCGCTCCAGGTGTTTCAGTTCTTACCCTGACACGCCCATCGAGTCAATCTGAACTCATCATGACCTTTCTCCATTGCTCCACAGTCTAAGCTTTATGCTGCCTAGCAAATCTAAGTGTTTTATTTTCCGACGAGTCTCACTAACACATGGTTTTCATACGGCCACCCTGCTGTTTAGTCCCAATCCTGCAAGTTCTCGTCACACTGTCTGTGTGGAAATGCTCTCACTGTACTTTCACTGCTAAACATACTGCAGCCTTGATCTCTGTCGTCAGGTTTTTTGCCGTGCATCTTCGATAATCGTTTAAGTGACCTTCATTAATGATTATTTTTCTGATCACATTTCTTCCACAAAGTTGACGGTTCAGCACATTCAAGTGTTGGAATAAAATAAATCAATTGCAGCAATTTCAAATCTCCTTTTTGTGTTTGCCGTGCTTGATGCAGGCCAGTAATGTGACCTCTTTAAAATACTGTTGTTGTTTTTGTTGTTTTACTTTTATTTAAAAGTTAAAAGGCATATTTTACCAGCTTTACCAGCAGACATGCCAAAGGATACTTTCGCAATCCTATAACTTTTGATCTAAAATATGAAAGATAAAAAGGAATACAAACTGAACTGGAATCGATTCGCACTAATCAATTTGTAGCTGACACGCTACAGTATAACCCGAGCGTCTAAAAATAACACTACACTTGCAATCGTGTGGTCGGCACCCGAGTTTCAGTTTTCAGTCTGGAAAGATCAAAATTTTTTGTTTCGTTTCAAGATTCCTTTTTTTTTTTTTTTTACATCGTTTGCCTTAAAAACCAACCATATCACGGCAAACAAAAACCTTGCGGAAGCACATGGTGGTTTGTATATGCTTAACTTTTTACCCGCCAAGATGCCAGAGCCTGGATTCCTGCATACATTCATCACTTACAGCAATCTCACAGTCCACCTAATTCAAATGTGCATGAATGAACTGCCTATACAGTACATGTGTGAGAAAACTACTGTACCCGACTGCTTTTGAACGTTGCATACTGCTTACCTTACTTAAAAATCAATATGATTAAATTAAACATAAAATTGACACTGGCTGTTTTTTTTGTTTTATGGTTAGAGATTTTGTAACAATATGAAAGCTCTTTATTCTAAGCTAGTACAGAATGTTGCTTCGGAGGCATAAGGTATTGTACAGTAAGTGTAAGTGTGATATACAACAGTGCACTAATAATAGAACAAGGCGTTGACGTTTAAAATGAAACCACTTAACTTAAGTAGAAATCTGACTGTACAACCTCCACTTGGATCAGAGAGATATTTGACCCCTATTGATCGATTGATAGATTATTTATTGATCCTGAAGATTCCAGCACCAGCACCAGTCGAATGTTTGGACACACCTAAACTTCTAATTCAATGTCTTGTGATTTATTTTCTGTATTCTAGAACAATTAGGTAATTAATGAACAACAACATTTATTTTTTATTTTTTGTCATTACAAGGCATAAAGTATCGTCAAGAGCATTTGCAGGACCTATCGAGCACCATGATGAAACTGTCTCTCATGAAGACCTTCCCAGGAAAGCAAGACTAAAACCTAAACTAAACAGCACCTCAGATTAGAGCCGTTATCAAGCGTTACAGATCACAAGTAGCAGACACAGTACATCTCAATAGCAACTGTTCAAAGAAGATCATTGCATTACTCTTTGCATATTGATTTTTAATGCCAAATGTATTAATAAATAAAAAGTTAAGGGAAGACTATGGTGTGCAAAGTTCTGACGAAGTTTTCACTTAAGCAATGGGGTTGTGTGCATCTATGTAACTGACTAATAATATCAAGGTCATTAAATGTAACTCTAAATAAGTATGATAAGTATTTATAATAATAATAACAATTATTATTATTATTAATAAACCAAACAAAAATAAAACAAAAAGAAAAATCAACTCCTGAATCTTAAGCTTAACTCGGCTTTAAATCTATAACGTAGTTTGTTTTCCCAACACGGCGCACCCGATTGTGTTTGATCGGTTTGCAATGAACTCGGTGAGTTATTTTTATTTTTATTAAATGATCGATATCCTCTTGGATCATTTCCTGTCTTGAGCAAAACAACTTTCTCGATCTTTTTCATATCGTGCCCTTAGAACTTTTTCTAAAATTAATTTCACCAATTTTACACGAGAGTATTTTTGATCTAGACACTACTAGAATTTATCACGACCATAAATCTAGCATTGGGAGTTGAAAACAAGTGCCGCATAAAACACACACACACACACACACACACACACACACACACACACACACACACACACACACACACACACACTCAAACAGATGCTCACGAGCATAACGTCTCATGTTTGTGGACCTTGAAGTGATTGTGACCTTTTTATTTAGGATCATAACAGGATGTGCAATAATATTGGCACCTCGTTTATGATCGTTTATCAGCCTTGTGAATTAGATCGAACAGATCTACTGTATAGGTAACGATTAAAATGTATGTATGTTTTATAACATCGGTGCATTATAATTGTATGTCATTTTTATATTTTATACCTTTTTATCGGTGGTAAATAAATTCTAATTTTCAAAATAATAATAATAATAGTAATAATAATAATAATAATAATAATAATAATAATAATAATAAAATAAATACATAAATAAAATCAATCAATCAATCAGTACACAGTTTAAAAGTAAGGAGATAAGAATCAGTTGTTACCGTTCCTGTGTGTATGAGTGTGTGTGTGTGTGTGTGTGTGTGTGCATGTGTTTGTGTTATTACCTCGTATTCTGGTTTTCAGAGCCGATGGAGAGTGACCTCAGCGCTGGCTTTGGGGGCACCACATTGGCGTAAAAAGAGTGCGAGTCCTGAATCTTCCAACAACAACAATGAAAAAAAAAAGAAAAAGAGACAGACAAAGAAGCAGAGGATGAGGAAAGAGGAAAGTGCTTTGTGCTCTGAGCGCTGCTGTACGAGCGACAGCGATCGGACGGGCTGCTGCGCGAGTTTGCATAGAGGAAGCTCAGAGTGAGGATACTTCCTGCTGAAGTTCATTTTTAAATGTCTGACTCAGAAGACTTGGAGGAAGTAAAGTAACACCACTATAGGTAGAAACGTTTAAATGTATGATCTATTGCATTATGCTTTATAGATTATTATTATTATTAATAATAATAAAAAAGTAAAAATAATAATTTACAGTAGCATCAACTCCATCAGCTGCAACACTGTAACACTGTACTTGTACTGCACAGGTCTGCTCAGTCTCTCAAAACCGCCATCTAGGGGTTGGTCATGGTAATTACAGCCACAATAATATTTTCTGCAATTCAATTAAAAATTCGGATTAATTAAAAAACTAAATATGAATATCCAGCGGAGTGTTAGCTATCGGGATGTTCCGTCCAAGCCTCCAACCGCATCTTTTTGAACTGCGAGCTCACGCACTGATGGGAGCGGCGTAACACACTTAGCGTGAGCTCGCGGGCGCCCGTGATTGGCTGTACAGCCGTGATTGACGTGAGAGGGGCGCCAAGTGCCTCCCATTCCTCCCCTCTGAGAGAGCGTGGCCAATCAGCGCTCTCTAGGCCCCCGGCTGCGAGAGGTTACATCATCACGAACATACGAGAAATTTCTTACATCACATGAGTAATTTAAATCCTGATTTCCTCTATGTCCCGTCTCACCCCACCAAAACATGAACGTTAATTAGGAACATACAGTGTTGTACAGGCTGGTAATTCAAGGGCAGTACATAGTTATGAATGTGAACAGTACCGTGCTCTGGTGTTGGTGATTCTGCTGAGATTCCCTCAAGACCTTCTGGAACATCAGAGCCACAGTATGAAACACAAACTCATACTGTTCCTGTACGGACACACACAACATCATAAACAAACATCGCCGTCTGACCACAAAGAGGTCAGATTCTTTTCTCTCCACTGTGCTCAGATAAAGGAAAAGGCAAAGGGAAAACACAGGGTATTACAAGCATTTACATATCTATAAATCTTTGATCGTCGACATGAATAACGGATGAGTTGCAGGACTTTAGCACTGCTGGATGGTTTATTAAGTGTCACTAGGACTGAATCGCTCAAGTGCTTTACCTTAGTCTGAACAGCCGATGGTCTTTGTCTTCTCAGCTCTAAAACTAGATCCATAATGCTGAAATCGGCTCCAATTTTCTGAGAGAGAAGCATGCAAGTGGGCGTGAATGCAACATATTTCGGATATGAGCTGCTGAATCACGATAAGCCTTAGATAGTTACGTCTGGGAATGCATCGATACCACGACACAGGATGATCGCAAGAACATTTTCTGATGCTCACTAAAGGTGGAGACCAGCAACTTTTTTTTCCTGGTTTGTTCGCTCATTTTTACAAAAGTGTGCACACAAACGAAACAAAAAAAAAACTAAGACGTGGGAAACAAATGATATCTGCTGTGCAGGAATTAACCCAAAGCTACCATGTGGGAACAAACTGTAGCTCGTGTGCGTGAATTAATTAAACACTAATTACCACATCAATTACCCAGAAACCAACACGTGGATACAAACTGTAACTCGTTTTGTGCATTAATGACCCGAAAACCAACATGTGAGACCATAGTAACTCTTGTGCATGAATTAACTGCAAACTAACAAGTGGGAACAAATTGTATCTCGGACCTACTGTACAAATTAACCGGAAACTAAAATGTGGGAACAAATTGTATCTCGTGCTCACAAATGAACCGAAATGAGTATGCAGGAGAATTATGGGAGTATATGAGAATTAGTTCTTACATACTTGGGAATCATTTGTAATTTGAAATCAACCGAAAGCCAGCACATGGGAACAAATTGTAACTTGTGTGCATGAATTAACTGAAAACTAACAAGTGGGAACAAATTGTATCTCGTGCATAAAAATTTACTGAGCCCCTAAAGGGACATGAGTGGAAAAAAATAAACGTTGGAGGAAAAAACTAAATTCCACCTTGGAAAAAAAAAAAAATAATAATAATAATGCGGGGCAAAAAAAAAAAAAAAAAGGCTAATAGGATATGGGTGAAAAAAATGTAAGCTAGAAAAAAATGTCAAAATTGTTCGTGAAATCTCGCAAAACTTAGTGCAGCAGGTGGCAGCAACGCTCATAAACGCTTGATCCTTGTCCGCGCAATACCGATCCCGTCCAGTGGGTGTCAGTAATGCACCTAAAAGCTGGCTCTCGATTATTTTTCCTCCCCTTTTTTTTCTTCTCCAGGTTTTTTCCTCGCGTTTCATGTCCCTGTTTTTTTTTTTTCTTCTTCTTCTTCTTCCTCCCCAAATTTTTTTTTTGTCCTTTAACGATTTTTTCCCCCTTCATCCATGTCCCTTTAGGGGCTCCATACAAATTAACTGAACAAATTGTATCTCAGGCTGATAATTTAGGGGAAAAAATTGAACTCGCGTACACAAATTACAATAAATAATAAAAAGAACAAATCTTGTTCACATGAATTCCAAGAACTACACTAACATGGGAACAAATTTTTACCTCGTGCACATGCATTGACCAAAAACTAACAAGTGGGTACAAATTGTATCTCGTGTACAAATTAAATAAAAACTGACACGTGGGAACAACCTGGATCTTGTGCATACGAAGGAAACACATGGGAACGAATTGTAGCTAATGCACACGAATTAACCAAAAAAAGGACACATGGGAAAGAATTGTAATTGTGCACAAATTAACAAAAATATATTAACAACTTTCACGGTCCGAACATGAATTGACCAAAACAGTGGAAAACATTTGTAGCTCAGGTTCGCAAATTAACCAAAAAATGATTTTAGTAAAACCAATGAAGAAACTATAACGAAACTGCAGTGACCACATGGGGGCGCTGTACTTGGCTGATTTTCAAGAGCTGCTGTTGTTACTCACATTGCATTGTCTGTAGACAGTTTTTCTCCCCTCACCTAGCTAGATTTCACTTTGGTATCAGTTGCAGCGCTTTACTGCCAGCGCACTGAGCTCCTGGTGCTGAGTTCTGATTATGATTCAGGTTACTCGTGTTGCACAGTGACACTGTAGTTCCTCCTCCTGACATTTTCCCAGTGCACAGTTTTCCAGCCTGCTCTACTTTGAATGCCGGGATTAAACATAAAAGATGTCTTTTCATCATCATTGCATTAGAATGACAAGGTGGTACTAGGATCACTAGACAGTCTTTATCACCTTTTTTATCACCCGCATTCTTTAAGAGGTCTTCAGAGGATAAAATTGTTAGTTGGCAAAAGAGATATAAAAAAAAAGATGCCGGTATCAGTATTAATGCATCCCTGCTTATAATGTTACATTGTGCATGGTAGATATGGATATGGAGCTCTACGACTACGGGACGCACACACCGCTAACATGAGGTTACAATGTCGTACCTTTTCCTGCAGCAGGACATTAACAATGTCAATGGCACAAATCACCCCAGTTCTTCCACAGCCAGCGCTGCACAAAAAAAAAAAAAAAAAAAAAGCAAAGGCAATCAAGACCAAACATTCAAAGCAATCAAGCCTATTTCTGCCTCGACTTTGGCACCCCCCCGCCCCAGAGGGTCACCGAGGCTCTGAGGTCCATATTGTCGGACAGAACCTTTTCTCGTACATTACAGCGAGGGGCTAATGAGTGAATTTGTGCAGAAGCCTGCGAGTTAATTGGCTGCCGCCGTGCTACATCAGGTGCTGAATATTTAACATGTCGCACCTCATTCAAATGTTGGGATTAAAATGCACGGAGTCTGGAAGGTCCAGGCCGAGGCGGAGCGCGCCGGGCGACGCGGAGCATCTCGCTCTGATGAATTTTCATGGGCAGATGGGTCATTTGCCGGAGCGGTTAGTCAAGGCCAGGATGGAGTGCGTGTGTGTGTGTGTGTGTGTGTGTGTGTGTGTGTGTGTGTGTGTGTGTGTGTGTGTGTGTGTGTGTGTGTGTGCGCGTGTGTGTTTGTGTTAGTGAGCGAGAAAGCAGTCGATGATGTGATCAATGTGCGAGTAATGTACGTGTATGTTTATGAGAAAGAGAGCGAGACGGAGACAGAGACCTGCAGTGGACAAGCAGCGGTGCAGGCTGGCAACCCTGTCTGACGTGGACCGATTCCATCATTCCCAGAAGGCCGTCCGCAACGTCTGGAATTCCATGATCCGGCCAGGCTGTGTACTGGAAATGGGCCACGGTTCGGACTTCCTGCATGTGGAAACGGATTATCAATGCAATGCAAAGATCACTATTTGTGTCCAGCTTAAAAGTTTAAGTAGAGGACGTCAGACGATCATCTTATTCCACAAAACTCCATCATTGTTCAAATTCAACAGTTTTGTTATCTGCTGCTGTGGCTGGTCTTACATGAATAACCTACATATTCACAAATTCACCAAAAACAGTTGACGCCCCATGTCTCACTTGATCACCAGTGCATGCTGCTGATTATTGAGTGACTGAGTCGTACCTCAGCGTATGAACGAATTTTCGCCTTAAGAACTGAAATTTTGTTTCTGCATACAAAGCATTTTCGGCGTACGGGTGAATGAACTGAGCCGAGCCGAACCGAGCGCCGGCTAAGTTGCGCATACTTCCGGGAGCTGTTTAAAACGTGTTCGTCTCAGTGAAAAGCCAAGCAGAGCGAGTTTACATAGATTTTTTTTTGCATTTTGTGCAAGATTTAGTGAGGACACAGCAGCATGGGTCACAAGAACGTTTTCAATGATAAGGCCTGAAGAATAAAACGGAGCCGCATTCAATTACGTTTTTAAACGACCGAATCACAAACTAAGTTAAAGAGAGTTTTAATATCTATTTATTTCATATTTTACTTAATGACATGTTCTTTTTTTTCTAAATGTTTGGATTGTTTTTATATGTAAAATATGATTAGAATGTGTTGGAAATTGATAATATTGGTAATATTTTTGGGTGGTTGGAACAGATTATCTGCCTTTACAGTACGTTTTTTCCTCTGCGGTTTCACAATACAAATACCGCCTGAAGAACTCGCATCCGGATTACATTCGTATGCTGAGGTGCCACTGTACCCGCTTTAATATTAAAGACTCGCTCCAAACTCGTACATTCAATATGAAAATACAGTGGAACCTCGGACTGCGAATAACGCGGTGTTTACAAGTGTTCCGCAAGACAAGCAAAGATTTTTAATAAATTTTGAGTTGATAAACGAGCAAGTCTTGGTTTACGAGTGCCGACTATCATGTATCGCGCATGTTCTCTTGTTTTGACACCGAGCGTCACGTGATCACAACTGACCCAATGATTTTTCTTTCTCTTGCGCTGCGGAATTGTGGGTAATCGTCTCCCCTGCTGGGTCTTAGTGCTCGTCTCTTACACCCCCTTCCCTGGCTTCACACACACAGGCACTCTCTGCTCTACACAAAAACTCTGCTCTGTCGCGATTCTTTTCAAAGGTAAGGTGTTGGTTAATTTTTTTTTCACTTTACAGCAGTGATTCCGTTCGTATGCGCTCACGCGAATGTCATTAGAGAGATTTCTTTTTTTTCCGCGTTAAAACAGTGTTTCCGTTGTGTGTGCGTTTGTTATGAAACTTAAAAAGCAAGGTGGGGGGAGGGAGGAGGAGTTTTACTGTGTAAGATGAGGCGAGGGAAGGGGCTAATTCCACAAAAACACACACACAAATACACAGCGCCTGCGCGCACAAACGGAAACGCTTATCTGTCTGGATTTATTTTTACTTTTTTTTTTTTTTTAAGGTAAAATGCAGGTTAATTTCTTTAATTTTTACTTTATATATTGTATTCATTATTTTTATGTATTTATTTTTTTGGGCTGTGGAACGAATTATTTGAGTTTTCATTATTTCTTATGGGAAATTTAGATTTGGTTTATGAGTGTGTTGGAATACGAGCCTGCTTCCAGAATGCTTGTAATCCAAGGTTCCACTGTATTCTTCAAAACCCCTTTGTACCGTTTGTCTTTATTTAAACTGTGATTGAAACTGAAACTATAATTGAATATTTTATTTCTCATTAGTATTTTATTATCCACATTGCAATTAACTACAAATCAGTGCACGTGAACAGACTGTAGGCTCTTTTTATTTCTTTAATTATTTCAGAGGTTTGTCTGGACACAATTGAGGAACATGTTGCCCACACAGGACTCTACAGAAGCCAAGTGAGGCAACCTTGGCCACGTGAACTACACACACACAGTTTCACTAATCTAACCGAGGACGATTTCATAAAATAATAATAATGATTGTTTGTTTAATCTAATCTTATTTTGAGACATATTGCGAGAGATTCAAACTGCGATATTTAACTGTTAAACGCACCGTTGTGTATTCTCTGTAGGCTAACAGCACACAACACAAAACACATGAGCTCATTAAGAGGATGCCTATATTTATTTATCAACTCAGACTTGTTTAAAAATTGGACAAATAATAAAATTATTGACAAACGCTACTGTGTGTATATGACCTGTAATAAATTATAGCCTTATAATAAAGTAGATGCACAGGTCCATACTGAGATTTCAATTTTTATGTGCTTAATTGTGCAGCAGGAGTCTGAACTCTTATTATCTCGCCTATTTATTAAAGCTAGAGATGGCGCGGTTCCACTTTTAAAAATCACCTAATATAGTTTTGGAGCTTTAAATTATTATTATCTTATTGTATCACTTCAAATTTATGAAGTATAAATCGAAAAAAGAAAAAAAAAATCCAAAGAAACAAACAAAAGATTTGCATGGTGTTTATACATTAAGCAAATGTTTCCATTATAACTAAGTAAATAAATAAACAAATTCTCTTTCAAATCCAATTCCAGTCTTTACCATTTGCTACAGGACGTCCACTCAACACATGGGCAACACACTGGATATCAGATCGGATAATCTAATCCAATGTAGTCTAATCTAGACTCGAATATCTAATTTAGTTTCATCTACCCTAATTAGTCTTAGCTTCATTTAAAAACAGAAATTGAGATACAGAGAAATAGAGACAGACAGGCAAAGAGAGACAATCAAACACGTACTTGTAGACAGAGAAACAAACAGAGAGAGAGAGAGAGAGAGAGAGAGAGAGAGAGAGAGAGAGACACACACACAACACTGATAGACAAAGAGAGACGGGATGTCAGATGGATAATTTTGATTCATCATAATTTTGATTCATACACACTTCCATAATTTCTTTTGCTTGTGCAAAAGCTGCTTCGCGACAATGACAAATGTTACAAGCGCTATACAAATAAAATTGAATTGAATTGAGCGCAAATCCATTGCAGGGCGCACACGCAAACACACTACGGACAATTTGGGAGAGCCGATTAGCGTGGGTTTGGACTGTGGGAGGAAAACCGGGTCACCCGGAGGAAACCCGGGAAACCCAGCAAGCACGCGGAGAACACGCAAACTCCATGCACGCGGACCTGTAGTGGAAATCGAACCCCGACCGTGGGGGCACGCGGCGACTGTGCCAACCTCTAACCCACCGCGCCGCAATTCATCCAGACTCTTTTAATGTAAATAAAGTCTACACTACAGTATGTGGGCTTGTGTATGCGTAAAAGGGCAGATGGCGCGGTCCTCTTTGGTAGCTGTTGCAGGATCTGGCTGGAGAGGCGTGTGACTAAACAGGAGGAGAAAATAGGGGGGAATCCGTCCCAAAACAAAAACACAAAGCTTCTACTTTTGGAATGACTCTGTGTTATTACCTCAGGAGGTTACACAATTTCTTTAACACTCTATTTCCACACACACACACACACACACACACACAGACACACAGACCAGACACAGACAGGAGCGCACGGTACACTTACATCGCAGAGTTTCACTGCCAGCGTTCGCACGACGACTTCCTTGTCTGTGGGTGACTCCTTCACCTAACGGAACGAACGACAACACACAGAGGAGTTTCGGCTGCGCTGTGGCGCAATGAGGGAATTTTCACTTTCTTCATTTGTAACAAAATTAGGAAACAGGCAACACCACTGCGGCTGGTTACGGTTCACAGCTTTGCACGACATGCCAGTAACACAGACCACACTGACTAGAACGGTTTGAGCAGGAGGTGCTTACGGTTGAGACGGCGAAGGGGCCGAATCTGGACGTATCGTAAAGCTCAGACCAGTAGACCTCACACTTTTTCTGTACAGACAAGAGAAAAAATAAATCAAAAGAAAAAAAAAAAAGAAAGAAAGAGGGTGCATAGAAATGACATGTCTTTTCACAGTTTGTCTAAATTGCTTTAAACTCGTTCTGGAATGACAATTAAAGCTCTCACAACTATAAGAAAAAACCCGACACCAGTCAGTCACTAGCATTTCTTATTGTTTTCCAACAATCGCGCATGCTTTCGTACGGTTCTGCAAATGATTCATTGCAATTAGCGCTGAATTGGCACAATTATCACTTGTCATGTGGTTACAATGGATCGTCTTGCTTCTCACTGTTTTTACAAAATCGTTTTTATATGCGTCGTGGAGATCGTCACATGTCAAAAGCATACAGTATGAATTGCGTTGATGCGCCATTATTGTAACGGCTACTGCTCTAGATGTCCCTTCCTGTGGCCGAAAGAGATGTCGAGTGAGCTTAATCCTTATAAAAGGTATCATTACAGTTCTACACTGCCTGGCCAAAAACAAAAAAAGCAAAGTCATCTTGGTTTAACTGAGCAAATAGTTACGAGCCTTCCATTAATCCTCAGTGATTAATATGATTCTGAAGTTATAAAACCTTAATTGATGCAGTGAGAAGTTTCTCATTTCTTAAACAATCGTGTCAGAAGACATATCCTGCGGTCATCAAGCAAAGAAAACAACTAAGGAGATTGCTGAAACCATTAATACCGGGGTAAGAGCGCCCCCAAGTGGAGCAATTGCAAAGTGCTCGCAAAGTTCGACTCCCGGGTAACGCAAGTTGAAGGAACGGATGGCGTTGTCCTCCGAGTGTGTTACAAGTGTGCGTGATCGAGCAGTCCGGAAAGATGCGGTCGACTGGCGGCCTCCGTGACCGATGATGTTATTAGAAAATATAATAGGTAGTGTACATCGAATGCTTCTTAATAAAGGTTCTGTGAAGGTTTAGTCGAATTCCCACGAACATTTTTAAGAGGAGCTGCGGATAAAAGAAAAGACTGACGACGACGAGGGACGCCAGGTCTGAAGCACGGTGAGACAGAAGAGCTTTACCTTCCCCAGCTCGATCTCCTTACATGCCATGATTATCACCTACAGCACAGAGAAAACGCTCATTATCAATAAACAACTCATTACACAAACATTCAAACTCTAATACACAACCAAACAAGGATCGACAATTACACCATTAGACAGACAGACAGACGGAGATTTATGGACAAACAGCTAAAAGACATAGAATCACACAAACTGGCAGTCAGACATCGATTTTCAGACACACAGATTTCAAACAGAGATTTTCAGGTAGGCAGACAAACAGACAGACACCAAAGTAATAAACAGAGAGACAAGCAGATAGACAGATAGACTGATTTGTACAACGAAAGGACTAAACAAAAATAAAATAATAAAAAAATAAACAAACAAATAAATAAACAAATGTTTTTTTTGTAACTAAAAAAAGACGAATAAAAATAATCTAAAACAGTATTACCATATAATGTAAAAATATTACCATAAAAAACAAAAAAAATAATTGAAAAACAAAACTTACATAAACACTGAAAATAAAAATAAAATAATACAAAAACTTATAATTTTTATATATTTATATTTAAAATATAATTATATTTTTATATTACCAAAAAAATAAAACAGAACTTAAAGAAAATAAAATAAAATAATAATAAAAAAAAACAAATACAGTACATTTAGTTTTTTTGTTTTTGAATTAAAAAAGTGAATAATTTTTTTCCCAAACAAACAAAAATTCTACCATAATTTTTTGTTTTTAAACTTAAACACTGTAAATAAAAATAAAATAATAATAAAAATACAGAGACAGATAGACAGATCCCCCCTATAATATAGAAGAGTAGACAGATACAACCAGAAATAAACACAGACAGACAGGGAACCAGAAATACCCAGAAAGTAGAGAGTAAACCAACAGACAGGTAAACAAATAGACACAGATAGATAGATAGATAGATAGATAGATAGATAGATAGATAGATAGATAGATAGATACACAGACAGCTAGACATACTGATAAACTTACGGACAGATAGATAGACATACGCAGACAGACAGACAGAGTGATAGCCAGACATATGGACATAGACAGACATAGACACAGACAGATAGATGGGCAGGCAGACAGACAGAAAAACAAACAGACAGGCACAAAAACAGATGGACAGACAGAGTGATAGCCAGACACACAGACATAGATAGATTGACAGATATATACTGTAGATAAATAGTCAGACAACTAGACATACAGGTATACAGACAGACAGACAGACAGGTAGATTGATAGATATATAGATAGACACACAGACACCTAGACCTACAGGTATAAAGACAGACAGACAGATGGACGCATACATACAGTACAGCCATGGAGAGAAACAGAGTAATAGCAAGACATAGAGGCAGACAGATACACATCCTCACGGATAGACAGATATATAAATAGATAGACAGACAGATGGAGGGACAGATCTGCTTTACACTCCTTTACCTTGATGTCATATTCCCAAATCATGCGCCAGAAATCCACCACTGTGTTACTCAGAGGGCCCTGTGTAGCAATGTATTTCCTGCTCTCTGTCGCCCCCTAGTGGACACACATCATCCTGTTACCAGGCATGAACTGCAGCAATGTAATTCAAAGTAGAGCTGAAATAACACTTCTTTTAGTGTCTGCATGTCACATTGTTAATAATAATAATAATAATAATAATAATAATAATGTCCTGTAATCTTGTAGTGGTTTGCTTTATGAATATATTACAGTGTTAATGTGGAGCAAGTGTTAAAATCACTATCCGTTCTGATCTCCGTGGGGTGTGAGAGCCAGACAGAGGTACCTTGATGAAATTCGCATTAATGTAATCACAGCTGTATTCGGGTGTTGTTGGACTGAGAACGACGCGGGTTTGGTCATCTGAAAGAGATTTTAAAAAATACAGCATCAGATCCGCACACTGACTGTACACATGACTCAGCAAATTTAATGAATGAAAGCCTCAATAGTGTCGTTCTCTTCGTAACATGTTGTCATGTTGACTGTAGATGGCCACGAGCCTGGCATACGATTGTGTGTTTCACTTCTGTAATTCGGCAGACTCACAGCTGGACTTGAGATACGCGGGTCAATCACAGCGCGAATGCAGAAGCAGCATCATTCTACAGAAATATATACAGTAGAGCTGTTAAATAAGACGGTATTACAGTACGTACATGGGAGGATGTCCTTGTAGCGGTTCTTCTTGGCGTTTTCTTGGTTTCCTCCGGCCCCACAAGTCAAACCGTGTTTCTGTTTCAGCAGGTCGTTTTGATGCTTAATCCTCTGCATGGACACAAAACCAGCACACAGTTATGAGTACGCACGCAGTCCAGCAATATAATGGAGAGGTTCAGTTTATAGAGCGAGATTTGATCATGTCACATCAGTAATAAAGGGGATGTTTATGTACTGTGCAAAAGTCTTGACCCCCCCTCATGTCTTCTAAATAAATTAAATTTAATGATGTAAATTAAATTAAAGAAATGGGAACATTGTTTTACAGTATACTAATCACCTGATCATTTGCACCTGTTTTTTTTTATCGTTCATGCCTTAAATTGTATGCTTTTTATGCTTGATTTTATGATTCAAGATTGATCATAATTGATTGATGATTTATGATTCAAAAAGCTTGATAAACATTTTTTTTAATCTTCTAAAACTGCTTAGAAGGACTGGAAGCCTGGAGAACTATCCCTCAAGACTATATTAAAAATACCAGAAAGACTGGCCCTTTGGAAGCGAAATATGAAGACATTAGGCAACTCAAGACTTTTGCACAGGCCTGTATATAATTCCAAGTAATATAATTTTCCTACACATTGTCTTTTTCAACACCAGTGATGGATTTATTCTGAGAGTTAAAAAGGTTACTGTACAAACTTTTCTTTTAAAACAAAAAAAAATAATTTAAAAACATAACTTACATAAACACTGTAAATAAAAATAAAATAATACAAAAACTAATAAATGTATTTTTGTGCATATAAAAAGTGAATAATCTTTTAAATATATATTACCAAAAAAAAAAAAAAAAACAGAACTTAAAGAAACACTATAAATAAAAAGTAAAATAATAAAATAAAAAAAAAATACAGTACATTTTGTTTTTTTCCTTTGAATAAAAAAGTGAATATTTTTTTCCCCAAACAAACAAGAATTGTACCATATAAACAAAAACAAAAAACCCTAAAAACAAACTTAAAAAACTTAAACACTATAAATAAAAATAAAATAATAATACAACAATTATAATAAATGTATTTTTTGTGAATATAAAAAGTGAATGAAAAAAATATATATTTAAAAAATATTACCAAAAAAATTTAAACAGAACTATAGAAACACTATAAATAAAAAAAAAATTAAAAAGCAAATACATTTTGTTTTTTTTAATGAAAATTTTTTTTTATATTTTTCCCCAAACAAACAAAAATATTACCATAAAAACAAAAACAAGTCTTATAGAAACACTGTAAATGAAAAAACAAATAAATTGAATTTTTTTTGTGAATAAAAAAAGGGAATAAAAATTTTTTCAAACAAAAAACAATCCTTTAAAACAAAAGAATTCCAATTGGTTTCAGTTCTCTCTAATTTTCTTTCACAATAATTTTTTTTAATCTCTATTCCAATTTTTTTTTTTTCAGTTTCGCTGCACACTTCTTTTCTGTTCAGTTTTGTTTTTCAGTTTCAGATTCCTCAATCATCTCCCATGGCGACGGGCAGTACAGGACTGTTTCCACATTGGCCAGGTGCTGTAGGGGCGGGACTTTCAGAGCTCATTGGCCGGCTGTTTAAATCTCCACTACGTCATAATAATGATAGAGAACAGGCAAGCTCTGGTTCTCGTGGATGAAAAGTATTATAACGTTTATATTTATGAATTGTTGTTTATAAATTGAAGGGTTTATTATCCATGCTACATTATGAGACATAATGTAAGTGTGATATAGTATATAGTAATGTGAGATTACTGTAGTAGTACAACAATTCACAGAATAGTGCTGGAGTACGACATCTGCTGTATTATGAATAGCTTAAGAATACAAACTGTAGTCACAGGGCGTACACACACACACACACACACACACACACACACACACACACACACACACACACACACACACACACACACACACACACACACACACACACACACACACACACACACACACACACACACACACACACACACACACACACAAATGCCAATCAGCCTAAACTGCATGTCTACGAAGAAAACCAGAATACCTGGAGAAAACCCACCAAGTAACAGGAATCGAACCCAGAACCTGATGGTGCAAGGCGACCGCGATTAACACTAAGCCTCAATTTATCTATTATATCCTGTTACTGTTTTAATGCCTTAAACGTAGCCTTTGTTATTTATTCTGTATTCTATTATTTCGTTTTGACAGACAAATAACTTTACTCAACCTAACATGTGTTTGCGCAATCCTCACTTTCAGACTGAGTAACAGCAAACCCGCCCACATGGAGTTCCCATCGAGGTCACCACCGCAGTGCAACACGTCTCAACCCCGACTTGTGATTCAGTGATTGTGGAATTCTTCACTTGTCATTTTGCTGAGCATATTTCCTCACAAACCCTCAAGAAACACCTACACTGACGCTAAAAATAACCCTTGGGTCTTTTCCCCTGAATGCAAACGAGTGTCTGTGTCAGTGTGCTCTCGTTTCAAGTAGACATATACACTGAGGTCAGTACACACCCACGATGGTTCTCATCACCAATAACAGGAAAAGGCATAGACATTATTGTCACTGCTAGTGCTCTATTGAGATGGTCGGACTCGTGTGATCACCCCGAGTATCGCTCACACTCGCCCTCGGTGCTGAATTAAATTCTTAAAATGTCTGAACTGAATTGATGCAAATGCAGTAACACACGTGGAGTCCTGCAGGTTTTGCGTTCTATTGCTGACCACAAGATAGTGCTTCGTCCTTTTACATACAAAAATACAGCCCTAGAAAAATACTAGGGGTCATTCGAGTCAAACCGAGACTTGTGATGAAATTTCTTGTCTGCGGGAACCGTGCACACAATCGTTCACCAACACTTGCACGTTACAGGAACTTATTGTCACATCCCTGTTTCCGTCATGACCTCTCAGTTCAATACATTCCTACAGGTCCATTTATGGAGTGCCTGGGAGGCCACCGTTTCCGATCATGGATCTACCATGATGGTATCCAAGCACTATGCCAATTAGCCTAATCTGAAGGTTTGTGGACTGTGGGAGGAAACCGGAGTACCCGGAGGAAACCCAGCAAGCACGTCAAGTGCAAGGCGTCAGTGCAGTGCTAACCACTACACCACCGTGCCGCGTGCACAGTATATCACGACATACGAAATAATTTTATTCCTTGCGTACCACTGCATATTGTATTCCTCAAATATAAAAATAAATAAATAAACAAATAATAATAATTACTATTATTATACCTTCCAATCAGTAACCCAGTAACCCACAGACACGCCTTAAAAACCTGCATGTGAAAGCTTCACTGTGAACTACATTAAATAATGCACCATTACAATAAAGACATTTTGATCCTCTTGTCTTTGGAGTTCCGTGTCCACAAACTGTCAAACGATATTCATCTAAAATTCACGCCAAAAAATAAATTGTCCTCAAGGTCAACACTGTCAGTGGAAAGGCTTTGGCCACCATATCGAGTTCTTCTCATGACCTACTGTATTTGTAAAATATATTTCAAACAGAAGGGATGGTATCATAAACAAAAATAAATAAATAAATAAATAAAAACATTTATTTTATTTTAGACCTTTGATCTTGATCCTATTGAAGTCAATTGAAACTCCAACTACACAGACCAGACATGGGAATCGAACTTAACCCAAAACAATAATGTCCCACAATAATGTCAGAGGTACAACACTGTAACGCTTCACTCTTCCGGAATCACAGTTAGAACGTACTGTACTGTACACCTTCCAGCCAAGTCACACATTCAAAATATTTAGTAATAAACAAGCCAGGGGAGGGTTTCACTTATGTGATGTCACATTGGAGGAAAATCTAATTGCCTTGTTTAAAAAATGTAAAAAAAAAAATAAAAAAAGAAAAGTCAATCTTATCCGAATGTCTAAAAAAAAATAAAAAAATCAGCAGTGAATTTTACATAACAGGTGTCCTTTAACGCACCAACAAAACTCTTTGTTTTAGCATTATTAGGGTCTAGGACTAGATGTACAATGACAATACAGCTGATTTCTTCCCCCCCCCCCCGAGTATCTGCTGAGAGAACAAAAAGCAGCCTTCCTGTCCCCACTGTGCTCAGCATGACTTTTTACTCACAGAGAAAAGGGTCTGTGTGGTTCTTGATCTCACTGGTGGTTGATTCTTTTTAGAGTCTTCTCAGCACTTGGCTGGAAGCATAAAAATACCTGTTGCTCTACCGGGGACTGAAGATAGACCGGTATTTTAAGAAAGACGAGTTTCTCAGTTACTACTCGTGAGAACCGCAGGTTTCCTCAAACAGATCCTCGTCGGATGGAAACCTTTCAGTTTTGTCGAGCCGCGCAGCGAAAAAGAAAAAAAAAGAAAAAGAATAAAGGCTTTAATGTGAGGAGTGATGATATTATTTCTGTTTGAAGCCCGCGGTCATGTCTTTCTGTACGTCAGAACTCTCAGAACTTATGAATTAATACAAAGAAATTCAATTCTGTAAGGTCGAGCATCTTGCGCCTTGTTGAAGTTGTTCTTCTTTCATCATCAGACAAATACTGTACACAAAATAACGGATGAGAAATCCTATAACGGATGAGCAGAACCAGAGAACAGGTGATCGTGAGCCCAAATAATGAGCCTTCTGAGCTGCGAAATAAAAAACCCAGCCAAATGTTCTCCAAGGAACTGAACTCGTTATCCGCCTGCCTTCACATGTAATACTGTATGAACTTGAGTAACATCTAATTCTTAATCCATAGGGTTTAATATGGTGGTGGCCCCGCCCCCTTTGCATCCATAACACCTTCGACTCTTCTGGGAAGAGGCCAGTCGAGTCCTTCCACACCAAACTCGCTCATCCACATCATCATGGACGGCAGAACACGACCGGCCTGCACCTCAACCCGATCAGGAACACCTCCGTGACGAATTAGGGGCGGAGACTGTGATCCAGCCGTTCTCATCCAACATCACTGTCTGACCTCATTAATGTGCATCTGGAGGAACGGTCAAAAGTTTCCATAAACGCTTCCCAGAAGAGTTGAAGCTGTTAGAGCTACAGTACAAAGGGGGCGGGGCCAACATCGTATTAAGCCCTATGGATTAAGAATTGGATGTTACCCAAGTTCATATGCATGTGGAGGCAGGCGAGCCAATACTTTTGGCAATATAGTGTGTGTATGCACCAAAGTTAAATTTAGTAAATAAACATGGACGTTACCTACAGTACAAACGTCCCAGTCGTAGC
>QNUK01000043.1:2644273-2751773 GCA_013621035.1 Clarias magur | reverse complement strand
CTTACAGAACCGCAATGCAAAGTGAATCAGCATGATATCATACTGGTTGGTCCCTCGTGATTCCCATCCCTACTTCTAAATCTGACTTTCGTTTAGAAACACTGTCTTGCCAATTATATCAGTAAACTGATGACAGGATCATGAGAGCTCAAACCTGCATCCAGTACATAACATAATCTAGACGACACGGTGGCTTAGCGGTAAGCACTGCGGCCTTGCACCATGCATGTTTTGTATATCAGTGATGCTGCGCGATTTGCGGAGAGGTGTGTTCGGTTACATGCGTGGAAGGTTTTTCTCCGAGTTATACTGTTTCAAATGTAAACAATGAATGATTGAACAATAAATTGTAAACAATAGAAACTTGATGATCTCAAACACTTTGTCACAAATTCCTTCTCCGGGTATACCGTGTGTGTCCAGGCAAAGAGAATGATGCTTTGGGTAATGTTTGTTTTGGTTTTCGTCCCGTCTTTGCTCCTGTCCTGTTTTTTTGTTGCCAAGGCTTAAAATGAATTATACGACAGTTAGCGTCAACCAAGTAATCTGATTGGACCAGAGGCATTCTGCGATAGTGCTAATAATAGAGCATAACAGCACTATATATCACTATGGGTATCAAAAGGTATAACATTATGTCATTAATTATGTCAGTAATTGCTTCTGAATTGCCTCTGAACCACCCGTGATATTCAGCACAACAGCACTCGTGTGATATTGCTTAATTAAAGCCGTTTTTTTGTTTTGTTTGATTTATTTATTTATCTATTTAATTGGATTCCTTTTATTTCATTATTTGCCGTTTCAGTTCTCTATACTGTTTGTACAGTACTGCTGAGTTCAACCTAATAAAACATGCGCCGAATTAACACCTCTCGACAGCGCACGGTACGACCCGCCAGAACGACCGTCCGCTCCCTGCACACACCCAAACGAGTTCATGAACACGCTAGGGGCTAGCAGGTGATTTGAACGAGGTGCGGCAGATGATTCAGTTTCTCAGCTCTTGTCACACGGCACGAAGAACCAAACCCTATCCTGGCATTCCTGGTGGAGGATTGATGTACCTCACACCCCATGTTCATTCTCCAAAAAAAAAAAAATAAAAACGTCACACTTCCTTGTAAAAGTGCATGAGAGTTTGATCTTGGTCATTTAATCACAAATGTTCAACATTTTCCCTGAACACTTTTCAGGGTTAATAATTAACCGGTTGTATAAGGGCTCGATAAGGAACCAGTGCATGAACTGTAATTTCATTCATCTACAGTAAGACCTTGATTGGCAGATAGGGAACGGGCATGCACTTCTGTAAAAACGGCTTTCGCAACGTCAAGTCCAACGCCCTATAGAAGTCCAGCACTAAAGGTAACGACAGGACTTTTACAGTACCTCTTAAGTTATCCAGCTAACCAAGCAATCCAGTTCTTAGAAATAAAAAATATTGCAAAGACTTGCACTTAAAATGGCTCACTCATCATCTATACCGCTTTATCCTGTACCGAGGGTCATGGGGGGCCTGGAGCCTACTGTATCTCAGAAAGCTTAATGTAGGGTAAACCCTGGACCGGGTACCAATTCATCACAGACCGCGCGCACACACACACACACACACACACACACACACACACACACATGTTCAATTTGGGAAGGCCAATTAGCCTAACCTGCATGTCTTTGGGAGGAAACCGGAGTACCCAGAGGAAACCCACCAAGCACGGGCAGAACGTGCGCGCGCATGGACATTCCCGAGGCGGGAATCGAACCCAGGACCCTGCAGGTGCGTGCCGCCTACTTATACTTAATGATGAAACTGAAACATTATAATGGCAATTAAAATATTTGCTTTCATTTCCTTGTCCAAAATGACATAAAAAGATCAACAAGCTCATTATAAATGACATCAACATGATTCTAAAGCTTTGTGCAATTGATTTCAAATAAAAGCAAGCATCCAAAAAAAAAACACACACACACACACACACACATTTAATGATTATTTTGCTTTAAAAAGCAAATAAACAATAACATCTGAAATACTAATGAAAGCCTGCACTGTGTTACTTACAGTGAACTCCGAGGCAATGTCAATTTTCCCATCTCTGCCCTCAGCCCGCACGCGCTCGATAAACTTCAGCAGATGCGGTTCCATGGAGTCCCAACGGGTTTTTTTTTTCCCTCCTCCTTAAATGGAATTGTTTTTAATTTCTGATATTCGAAAATAACGTACTTTGTTTCATGTTTAAAAACAAAACAAAACGAAGAGTCGATACAATATGTCCGCGTGACCGTGTCACCTGTGCGCGCGCGGAGAGATCTCCTCACAGCCAAACTGACAGGAGGAAATGATCTGCTCTTAGATCACTTTTCAGCAGTTTTAAACTGTTTTTTTTTTTCCTCTCTCCCCCTTCTGATTCTTCAGAGCTGATTTCAGTTCATGCAGTCAGCAGAGAGCTCACAGAGGGAAGTAACCTCTCAGAAACTGAGATAAACATTACAACCGGCGACACTTTTTAATCTGGCACAATCTCCGTGTTGCCAGATTGGTGTTTATCCCTGCTTCAGGGAGGTCGTGTGGTGATGGACAGATACACAGATATATTCATAGATTTAGAGTCATAGGTAGATAGATTGATAGACGTTCACACTGACAAAAACATTTTGGTCAACATTCACACGCGCATTCGCACACTCTTGGAACGACAATTTTCAGTCAAAAGTCACTACAGTTCAAAAAGCAAAACTGTCTTGATCTTTGTCAGATGATTTCGCTTATAAGAAATAAAAACTAGCAAAATTAACTGCCAGTAAAACAGGACATTTTTCACTTCCAAAACATAGTGTAATAGGTTTACCATCCATCCATCCATCCATCCATATAAGAACCTCTGTAGTTCAACTAAGGACGTCGGGCCCCACATTGATTCCCATTGTATTTATTTTCACAACCATGTTAGGACTTCTGGTCAGCATTTCACACGTGCATTCAGACACTACAGGCAATTTTGGAACACCAATTAACCTAATCTGCATGTCTTTGGGATGTGGAAGAAAACCGAAGTACCCGGAGGAAACCCACCAGGCACGGGGAGAACATACAAACTCCAATCCCTGGAGGTGTAAGGTGACGGTGCTAAGCACTAAACCACTGTGCAAGGTCAATCATTAATTTTAATCTACTCAACATTTGTCATAAGTTCACATTACAGAAGGAAGGAAAGATTTAGGATGATAGCGAAGGATCATTTCAGTGTCCGGATCGTGAGGTTCCAGACCTTTCAATGTTTACTAGACTTTGAATAATGTCTAATCATACAGTATTAAAGGCTGAATGTTCAAACTATAATTGTCATATCTCTTTAATTATAACACAATGTATATCAAGACAAATTCTACAAAAATAAATGCGTAAAAAAAAAACTGTAAGTATTGTCTTAATATGCTTTATTTTCATATTTTGCTGAACATTTCGAACGGCATATTTAGTCACACAACTAGAGCTCATTATAATACATGATGACTAAATGTGGTTGACACAGAGCTAAAAAAAAAACAGATGCAAGTAAAAACCAACAACTTCTGCAAAGGAGCGCTGTAACATAGCACGAAACAGTTTTTAGTCTAGATAGAGCTCACGTAGGACATCAGCACCAAATACAGTGACCAGGAGATTTGTACACACTTACAGTAACATAAATGAATCCACAGCAATGTCATGCACATTTAGAGAGCAAATGCAAAATTTCTAAAAGGGGTGCCTTCACAGTAGGAAAAAGCATTCTATGCATCTTATTTAATGTGTACTGTACATAAAAATCTTCGAGGGTCAAATATTTTCTGATAAGATAAACAAACAACTCAGTGGATCAGCATTCTGGACAGTCCCATGGACATTCAGGACATGAAACAAATGGCAAATTAAATTTACACTTAAAAAAGAAATTGACACGTTTTTGACATCTATTTAACTTTCCACGGGTATGGCCTGTGCTTTTATTTTCCATTTTCACATCAGCATTTTTTTCCTTACATTTAGGACAAGTAGTATTATTTGCATATGTATTTTTGCAGTCAATTTACCTTGTTAATACGCACATATTGTGTAAAACTAATTAAAAAACTAACACATTAAACAGCTTTTCATGTTCCCTGTGTAAGAAAACTTAACCTTTAAAAAATGCAAATGCTAACACTGGAGACTTCTTCAAAACTCCAAAAATACAAAAATAACACTATTCACATGGAAAACATCACCAAATCAACAACTGCACATATTGCTCAGTTTGTGCAGAAAAAAAATGTCCAAATGCAATAAATGTGCAAAAAAAGAAAAGAAAAAAAAAGGCTATTTGTATTAGATTAAACTACAATAAAAATGCAAGAATAAATCACTCCGGTTATTTTTTAATATGTGTCATGATCCTATGCTGAAATGTATTCATTTATGTGACCTACTGTAACAAATAATAAATAAATCTAAAAAGGCATCATCAATGCAACATAGTATATTGTCCCATACAGAATGTTTTCATCTCAACCCAGCCAGAAGTCATGAGTCAATGATCATTTGATAAAAAAAAAAAATATATATATATATATATAATAACAGAGATCAACACACTAAAGATTCAATACTTTTGTCACTTGTACTTTCTACTGTATAGGTTCCAGTAAATGTAACTTCAAGTGTCACGATGTCCAGTGGTGGAGCAAGCACTCAGATACTACAGTACACAGTGTATGTGAAAGTGAAAGCGCTACATTTCAGAAACTTTTGTGTTGCACAAGATGAAAATAATATTTCAGTTACTTTAAGTTACAGTTACTTCAATGTGTAGGATGGCAGAGACATAAACAAGTTAAAATGGATTAGGAGTTTTTTTTTTAATTTATTTTATTAAACACACACACACACACACACACACACACACACACACACACACATATATATATATATATATATATATATATATATATATATATATATATTTTTTTGGCTGGCTGAAACACAAAGAGGAAATCCAAAAAGCAAAAAACTGCCAGCCAAAATTACTACAGGCACTGAACAATTAAAAATATATTTTGGCTGGCTGAAACACAAAGAGGAAATCCAAAAAGCAAAACCTGCCAGCCAAAATTACTACAGGCACTGAACAATTAAAAATGAAACTTCAAGGTACTTAAGGCTGAAGTGATGATTAAGAACTTTGAAGGAGGTCAGTGTGATTAGTGAACTCAAGAAGTTGTCAAGGATCAGGTAGCATGCTACTGTACATCTGTCATGAATAAAACGTTCACGAGCTAGTGATGGAACTGACATGGCTGCTCCTTAGCTCTTAATTAATGAGATCACCTTATTAAACATGATTCAGAGTGGTTAAGCCCTAATGCACTGTACTGTATGTACTTTAGTTACAAAATGTTAGACATACATATACACCAATCAGCCGCAACACTATGACCACTCCTTCCTATTGAATAGGTCCCTCTTTTTGCCACCAAAAAAACAAAACAGCGATACACTGTGTGTTCTCTGGAAAGCAGCATCAACCTTGTGAGCCATTTGAGCCACTGCAGACCGGGAACATCTACATCTATATCAAGGCATTTGACAGACGCCCTTATCCAGAGCGACTTACGTTTTTTAAAATCTCATTATACATTTGAGCAATTGGGCGTTTAGGGCCTTGCTCAAGGGCCCAACAGTGGCAACTTGGTGGTTGTGGGGTTTGAACCTGGGATATTCTGAACTGTAGTCCCACAAGAGCTGCAGTTTTGCACATGGGAAGTGAAGACTAGCCTGTGATAGCTGATCCAATAGATCCAAGAGCTACTCAAATTAATAAAAATGGGTAATGTTGGTTCCGATGGAAAAGATTACATGTACATACATGCACAAACAAATGGATGATTTAGTCTTTAAACACCCAGCAAACATCCCACTGGCAGGTCCAGACTTTATATTCTACACATACTTACTGTTTTATTAGAGTTGGTGTAGTTCTGAAATAAAAATTCATAGTAACTACTGTACTGTATTTAAAACTGTATTTTCCCCCTCTCTAAAATCTCACTGGCTGAGCCATCATACACTTTACCCAAATCTTTCATTATACTCTTTTATATCAAAATGTTACTTTATACATTCATTGCAATTATTATTAATACCAAATAAATTAGTTATTTATGAAATACTGGACTTTTCATATTTTTTATGGCATATTATTAAAGCAATAAATATCACACACACACACACACACACACACACACACACACACACACACACACACACACACACAGTACTGTAAGATGAAGAAGTGAATCATATAGAACAGTGTAAGGGGATATGAAACAGTACATTATATGGCTGTTATATGCTAATTTAAACGTTAAGCTCCTGGAACCAGAAATCGACTTATTTTTTAAAATATTTCAACACAATTCGGGTTAATAAATGGAAGTGGTTATTGGAAATGGAAGTTATTATCTAATGAAGGGGAAAGAGGTGTGTTAATTAATCAAGGTGGAGTGCTGAACCCGAAAGTGTGACACCCACATAAGACGAAATGTTCTTTCGACTTGTGGGTAAATCCACATGTGACACACTATTTCGTCATGGAAATAAATCTTCAGTTGTGAATTATTACTCAGTTCATGAGGATGAAGCTTAAAGCTTTACGATTCATGATTGCGCATTAATTCAAGAATCATTTCTAGAAATAGACCCCATTTCCAGCTTCCACTGAGTTCATGTTCATGTATAGTATAAGGGAAGTGAGAATTCAACGTCAGGTTGGAATATGTTCTAGAGGACACTCTGCATAAACCAAATAAAAAGGGAATTTGTAGCTGGAAAAAAAAAATGATTTGTGTCCTTGGGATCAAAAATAAAGGTGTCATAATGGAGAAGTGAACATGACACAGGAAAGAAACTTATGCAAGTCAGTCTGTTTAGAGACATCCTCTTATACAGTATAAGGATTAAAAAAAAAAAAATTCCAGGCAGAGATCTTATTTATAGCATTACTATGTTTTATTAAACATATAAGAGTAAGGATTGTGTAAAGTATATAATATATATTTTATTTTCAGCACCACCTAGAAAATATGATGAATTATATTTTATTTTAACCAATTATACAAACATTACCGAACAAAAACATTTAGAAAATATCTCGCAGAGGCAAAGGAAAAGCAGAGATGAATATGGTCATGTCTTTTCATTTTAGTAATAACAAACGTCGTCTACTCATGATCTATACCACATTATTCTATATACAGGGTCACACCTGATGGATGAATAACCCATGAGTGAGTGTCATTGCAGGTCATCCGGATGTGTACATTGCAGGTTTGTCAGATGATGGTCCTTGAGGATATGAGGATCATGTAGTCATATATAGACATTGTATTTGGGAGAAAATATCATATCATGATAGGGAGTGACTGGGTGTTCATTATAGACTTACCATGATTTAGCAGCAATGCCCATGTTACAGAGAAACATGTCACCAAGTGTTAACCTCCTGACGTGTGCATTGCAGTTTCCCCTCACTGTTCCTCTTTATCCGCACGTGAAAACTATAACCAATGTCTTCAAACAGGAACGAGTTTAGCAAAAGTATTATTCCTACTGTACTGTACTGTACTGTACTGTGGTGGCTCAGAGGGCTAAGGCACTGAGTTACTGATCGGAAGATCGGCAGTTCGATTCCCAGCTCAGCCAGGTTGCCATTGTTGGGCCCTTGAGCAAGGCCCTTAACCCTAACTGCTCCAGGGGCGCTGTACCATGGCTGACCCTGCGCTCTGACCCCAGTTACACTGGGATATGCGAAGAAGGAATTTCACTGTGCTGTAATGTATATGTGACAAAATAAAAGCTTTACTTTACTTATATGAGGAGCGTATAATGATATGTAGACAATATAGTTGGGAGAAAATATCACATCCTTATATACAGTATAGTAAGTAAGTGCATTCGGCATCAAGAGGTTAAATGTATGTTTAGCCAAATCTACCCGTCTTTTAGCGCTCATCTATAACAGTATGTGGACACCATTTTAGCTAATGTCAATCCATTTGATCATGGATTCTTTAATAAGATCGTCACCAGTTAGACTCAAGTAGGCTACTTGGGTCTGCTTGCAATCCTTCTATCTTTAAAGACACTAAAGGGCTCTATTACAATGGATGAAAAGAGTGCTGAACGTTGTTGCTGATGTTGTCCTCATGCAATATTTCCTTATTTTAAATCAATACAACCTGTTTTTAAACGCTTTCTCTCAGCTCATGCATAAGTGTTTCACATTGAATGAGAAGATTAAAATTAGGTCCAAAAATACACATGTACACGGACACACCCACACATGCACACGGTCACAATGTTATAATAAACAGTACATTTGCACATGGATGACCATACGAGTGACACAAGTGCACTGAGACTGAGCATGGGAGACGATTACCTAATCTTGTAGCGCACGTGAGACAAAAGAACTGTTGGCTTAGTTGTGATCATGTGACGCTTGGCAGATACAGCGCATGAGTACTACACATATTCCAAGACCTCGTTTATTAAGTTAAAATTTGTTCGCTTGTCTTGCAAAATGCTCACAAACCAAGGTTCCACTGTGTATATATACATAATTATAAAAATAATATAATAATTATAATATAATTATAATTATAAAATATATCTTATATAAAATTATATAAGATATATAATATATATATATATCTATATAATATATAATATATTACATAATTATATATAATTTTTAAATCAAGCTTGGGATTCAAAAATATTTAACGGAACATAAAAATAGAACAGAAAATATTTCACTTGCTGACCCATTTCTTTCCTTGAATAAGAAACAAAAGGGAAACTTTTGGATGTGCTGTTATAGTAAAATAACTGATTATTTGATTGTTTTCTGTTAATTCTTTTTCTATAACAGCATCCTCCATTCTATGCCTTACATATTTATCCTTTCAGCAAAGTGAACTCCACAGCAACTGCCCTTGTCACATTAGTAGCGTTTCATTTTACGGCCGCTGTGCTAAGAACAAAGCAGTTGTTCTCAGTTAACTTTTATGCAAACAAAACAAGCAAATGAGTCCAGGCTGTCCAATCAGACCAACACTGATGCTGGAGAGAATGTGTGGAGTCATTGATAAGCAGGCAGGCAGCACATACAGGTAGAGCATGACAGGAGCCTAAGGTGATGAGCTAAAAGGTGAAAAGCCTCATTGTGTCTGCAACTCCAGCACGGGTTATTTAAAGCTGACTGACGCCACACCCTAAATATGTTCTACAGTGTTTGCATTTATTTAGGTGAGGTGGCTTTTTAGTAAAAAGTGAAATGCCTCACGAGGTTTCACATCCTGAACGATTTCTTTGCTGCACACGAATCACTTAGTTTTGCACTCAGTTCATTCACAAATCATCACTGATTCTGGCTTATTTACTCTTATTTAGCAATCTTTAAAAAAAAAAAAAAAATGTATAACAAGGTACACAAATGAAAACTCTCCACACATATGCAGAAATCTCCACAGCTTTGTGTGGCTTAATACAGTACAACTAAATAATGCTACGCCCACATGTACTGTACACATGCACCCAATCTTAACCATAGTAGCTTTAATAATGTAAGGCTACTAAGATTAATATTTAAGTTAATACGTAAATTAATATATAGGTTAAGCTACTAGAAAGGCACCTTTCTAATATACTGTATATCTATACTGTATATATACTGTATACTGTATCTATACTATATATATATATCTTTTGTTCACTGACTGCATTTGTTCCTTGATGAAAATAAATGATTAACACCTCCATTTTTGAAAGTATTCTTTGTTTTTAGCACCTGCCTAAAAGTATATATATATATATATATATATATATATATATATATATATATATATATAGTATAAATATATATATGTATACAGTATATATATATATATACTGTACTATATATACAGTATATATATATATATATATATATATATATATATATATATATATATACACAAAGAATAGGGACTATAGCAGGAATAGTCTGCAATAACCTGAAGTAATCGTTTCCTTTATGATTTTATCAGTGGCTTAGTGGTTAGCACAGTCACCTAGCACCTCTTTAGGGTCTGAGTTATATTCCCTCCTCAGACCTGTTTGCATGCTCTCGCTGTGCTTGGTGGGTTTTCCTCCAGGTACTTCTTCTTCCGCTCACAGTCCAAAGATACGCCTATTAGGCTTTTTTTAAATTTCTTTTTAATGAGCATGACGTTGCTGTAGATTAACTTGCGCAAATTTATGTGAAGTGCATATAAACATGTATGCAGACAAACCTCCTGATCACTGTCTTTCGAGCTGATGTCCTGTGTGCACTCAACATAGATTTAAATTTTGTGCCATGTTACAGCTCTTCTTTGCAGAAGTTGATAGTTTTTGCTTGCATCTGTTTTTTTAAGCTCTGTCAACCACATTTAGTCATCACATATTATAACCAGCTCCAGTTGTGTGACCAAGTATACCTTTTGAAATGTTTAGAATTTATGTAAAAAACAAACAAACAAACAAACAAAATATATATATATATATATATATATATATATATATATATATATATATATATATATATATATATGTAATAGGTATGTTAATAGATATGATAGATAATGTAGATATGATAGTGTTGCATTGCACCTCCAGGGTTGAGGGTAAGATTCCCACCTTCGGATGTGTGTGCATGTTGGGAGTTTACATGTTCTCCCAGTGTTTGGTGAGTTTCCTCAGAGTACTCCTGTTTTTCTCCACAGTCATGCAAAGACACGCAGATTAGGCTAACTGGCATTCCAAAAATTCCCTATAGTGTGTGTGTGTGTGTGTGTGTGCCCTGTGATGGATTCGCCCCCTGTCCAGGGTGTACCCCACCTCGTACCCTAAGTCTCCTGGGCCCCTTACAACCCTGTATACAGGATAAAGTGGTATAGAAGATGAGTGAATGTGTGAGATTTACCGCTCCATTTCTTAATTATTCGCATATATTAGAGACATTTTGGTAAAGTCTTGGATTCAGGAAAGCTCCAGCATCTGAATCCTCTCAAACACATCAGTACTGACTGTCCGACTCCCAAATGCATTTCATTGAAGCACATAGTGCACTAGGTGAGGGTTAAAATCATCGCGTTAGTGTTCAGATATAGTGCACACATATAGGAAGTATAGAGTGATTTGGAATTGGTCCGGTGAAGCAGTTTCCGTGCGCTTGGGCGAAGATGGCGCAAGCACTATCAGAAGAGGAGTTTCACCGTATGCAGGTAGCTCTCTTATTAATTTGTCTGGGTTGTCTTCTTATATTTCTAAATTAATATTTTGAATTAAAAAAGAGACCAGGTTCATGTTCGTGCAAATCTGCTAGCTGCATTCTGCTGTCTGCCGCTGTGGTGATTGAGGGAGGCGTCATCCTGCTAGCTGGCGCTAGCATTTCAGCTAACAACTTAGCCTTCTAACTGCCAAACTACGGCTTTTTTCGGGCGTTTTAACTAATTTTACACTTGCATGCAATTTTAAAACATTTCACAACATCACAAAATGTTTAACAACAGGTGTCCTGGAAGTTAGGGTTATGTTATATTTAGCGAGCTAGCTAATTGCCAGTTAGCATAATGTTATTAAGCTAGCCACCTTCTTGCCTTTTCTTGGCACTACACACAGAATACAGCTGTTTACATTCGTTTTAAACCCAGGACGAGCTTTTTTATTATTGTTTACATGCGTAAATGTAGTAATACGACACTGTCAAGCATTTATTGAAATTCCTTGCAGTAGGTTTTGTTGAATTTGGAACCTGAGGTGTGAAATGTAGCTTGCTAATCCAGGATCCAGTTTCCATCATGGCTAATCATTTGCAAGATTAATCATGGAAAGGTTTCCATTGCGTTAAAAGAAACGAGGCGTTAATCCAGCCAGGTTTGTCAAACAGATTTTTAAACACTTGGCTGCAGAAATGCTTCAAAATGACCACTGACCATATGCAAGTCGACTCTTTGAAGTGTTTGAGTTATATGTGAGTCGACTCTTTGAAAAAACATGTATAAGTTATACGCGGGTCGACTCCTTGAAACGTGCACGGCCACTACCCGGGTCGACTCCTTGAAACGTGCACGGCCACTACCCGGGTCGACTCCTTGAAACGTGCACGGCCACTACCCGGGTTGACTCCTTGAAACGTGCACGGCCACTACCCGGGTCGACTCCTTGAAACGTGCACGGCCACTACCCGGGTTGACTCCTTGAAACGTGCACGGCCACTACCCGGGTCGACTCCTTGAAACGTGTACGGCCACTACCCGGGTTCTTAAAAGTGAATTAGGATGTGTATATACCTAGAACATATATATACTATATACCTAGATCGTGTGTATATATATATATATATATATATATATATATATACTCACATTTACTTTTTATATACTGTAGGACTTGATTCTCAAGATTACCCTAAAAGAGCATGATGTATCTGAGTTACAGAGCTACCCCGACTCTTTGAACCAGCTCTTTTTCATGCCGCTAAAATTATTGAATAAACAATGTATATTGAATATATTTAAACCAAATCTGATGCATGATAAAATGTACACTGTTTATAAGTTATGAATAAACATGATTTGATTTCTTTAAAAGATGTATAGTGTCATTCCTAAACAGAAAAGTATTATTTTTATGCGTCCTCAGAAAACCTCCTACCTTAACGGTATCCAAGCACTGGTGGAACGCTGGTATAAGTGCAGCAGGGGATTATATAGAGAAATAAAATGGAAAAATATTTTACAGGTAGTCCCCGACTTATGAACGGGTTTCATTCCAGGAGCACATTTGTAAGTCCGATTTGTTTTTAAGTCAGACAAAGTGAGTCTTATACGCTTTTGACACGAATATATAAAGTAAAGCATACCAATCCACTTGACTAAATCTGTTCTCTTTCCCCACACATGTGGCCAAAAACTGAAAGGAAATGAATAACCCCCAACCCAACACCACAACCACCCCACACACATACAATAAACTTTAACATAAAATAAATTTGATGTATTCACACTGAAAATATTGTATATAATTGTAAATATTGGTATCTGGTGCACTGCAATGTGTATTTGTTGTACAATACACGTCAGCTACTTTCCCCTGAAGTAGAACTGCGGTCCGTTCGTATCTGCGGAAACTTGAATGTTTGTAAGCCGGGCACTACCTGTACTCTTATGCTGTGTTCTGTTATCCTGCACTATCAAAACTCCCGGGTTTGACCCGAACATACCTTGTGTATGTTTTTGCGTAATGGACTACTCTGTTGTTTGAGATGGCTCACAGAACGACAGCACCTTATATATATATATATTAAAAGCAGGATTAACCCAATGTATCATACACAAACAATTTTTACTAAATGGCCTTAACACCTGCATTCAGTGCTAATCCGGTGCTTAAACAGTTGAGCTGTTTGGATGACGTCCAAATGCGTTTACTTTTGAATAAAACAATAGGAGTTGATACTTGATAAGTAAATGATGGTGCGCAGGTTTATAAATGGGGTTTCGGAGAAATTCAAGTCTACTGTGAGAAATCAGTTGAGGAAAATTTGTAATATGATATGCAGCGAGAATGCAAATTTTTCCATTTAACAAGCTTGTGAATTTCTTTCTGTCCACTCTCTCTTCAGGCTCAGCTCCTGGAGCTGCGGGCGCAGAACTACCAGCTCTCGGATGACCTTCGAAAGAACACTGCAGGTAAGCGACACCCGTGTACGTCAGCCATGATGATGTAAACAGATACCATTAAATAATCATCAAAGGGTTCGATGTGTTATTCATCACAACAAGGTGGGAATCTCGACACCTGTCAGATTCTGGAGTGAAGAGAAATTGGGCAGGCTGTACATCTAGATCCTTTAAATCGTAGATCTGTTATTTGAACAATAAAGGTTAAGTTAAGTTTGTTAAGTTTTTGCTTTCCAAAACGTTTTACACAATACAGTAGGTGCTAATTGTGATAGACTTAGGGTTTAAATCACGCTGTTGTTTTAGCCATTTATCTTGATTAAGTTAAATTACTACTCGGACAGGTTTGCCGTTTGTACTCAGGTTTCCTATCACCGAAAATCAGTATTGAGTGATGAGACAGGAGAAGGTCATTGGTTTAGAAACATCCAAAAGTCAGCGTCAAGTGTTGAGTGTGATGCCGAATTGTTGGCTAAGCATTGTTAGCTCTAAGAAATGGCACTCTAAGGTGTAACTATGAAATTTACAAAGTACTTTAGTAGAGCATGTACATTAATATAGACATGTTTGTCTCACAAATCAGAATCGAGAATTTCAAATATACAATAAATTGAATAGAAATAATACAGCTGTGCAGCGGTGGTGTAGCTCGACCTCCAAGTTCAAGTGTTTTCGATTCCCACCTCGGGGTCTGTGCACATGGAGTTTGCATGTTCATTCCGTGCTTGGTGGGTTTCCTCTGCTTACTTTGGCGGGTTTCCTCCAACAGTCTAAAGACATGCAGATTAATCCAATTGTGAGTGAGTGTGAAAGTGAGCCCTACAATGGATTGGTACCCTGTCCAGGATAGGCTTCAGGCTTAAGTCAATATTTAACTTTGTGCAATAAAGTAAACAAAAGACACTTTACATTTGTTTTATGAAAAACAAAAGGAAAAAGAATGTTAGTATGAGTCAAGGCAGCATGATAGCTCAGTGGATAACATTGTTGTTTTGCTTCTCCGGGGTTGGGGGTTTGAATCCCTTCTCTGCTGAGTGTGTGCAGTTTTCATGTTTTCTCTGGGTTTTCGGGTTTCCTCCCAGAGTCCAAAGATATATAGGTTGATTTGGCGTTTCTAATTTGCCGTGTGTGTGTGTATATGTGTGTGCACAGTCGGTATGTGTGTATGTATATATGTGTACAGTCTTATGCAAAAGTTTAGGCACCCCTTGATAAATAACAGATTTTGGTGATTTTTTTATTATTTTTTTTTAATTGAAAAGATGTTAACACAGTCTCTTTTGGAAATGGAAAAAAATGTACAATGTTTTAGGCAAACATAGGTGCCTAGTTACTTTTTATGTCATAAATTGAACAAAAATAAAAACATTATTGTGGCTCTGTGCAAAAGTTTGGGCCCCCTACATAATCAGTACTTAGTAACACCTCCTCTGGCAGATATCACAGTTTGCAAACGCTTTTTATAGCCGCTAAAAGTCTTTCAATTCTCGTACTTGCAAAAAGCTTCTAGTTCTGTAATATTCTTTGGTCATCTTGCATGCACAGCTCTTTTAAGATCTACTCACAAATTTTCAGCTTGCGTCTCTTGAGGTATTCCATAGTGGATTTCGAGGTATCATTGTGCTGTTGTAGAAGCCATCCGCTTTTCAGCTTTTTTACAGATGGTGTGATGTTTGCTTCCAGAATTTGCTGGTATTTAGTGAAATCCATTCTTCCCTCCACCCGTGCAATGTTTCCTGTGCTGCAACACAACCCCAAAGCATGATAGATCCACCTCCATGCTGTTGGCAAGGTGTTCTTTTCATGAAATGCTGCTCCTTTTCTTTTCTCCAAACACGTCTTTGCTGATTGTGGCCAAAGAGTTCTATTTTAACGTCATCAGCGCACAGCACTTGTTTCCAAAACGCATCAGGTTTCTGTAGATGTTCTGTTGAATACTTCTGACGTTTGTCTTTTTATCATGGGGACGCAGGTAAAGTTTTCTTCTGCTGATACTTTCATGAAGGTCTGGTGGAACGGTGCACCACCACTCCTGAGTCTGCTAAATGTTCCTGCATGTTTTTTTTTTGTTTGTTTGTTTTTTGTTTGTCTTTCTGACCAGCATACGAGCAGTTCTCTCTGAGAGTTTTCTTGGGATTCCAGATCTCATCTTGACCTCCACAGTTCCCCTAAACTGCCATCTCTTAATTACATTTCTCATTGTAGAAACTGCAAATTGACAACGCTTTGCTATCTTCTTGTAGCCTCCTCCTGCATTGTGGGCATCAATAACTTTGATTAAACAGATGCTTAGAGGAACCCATGGTTGTTGAGTGTCCACAAGTGTGTGGACAAGGTTTGAAGAGTCAAAGTATTTTAATAGTAAAGCTTTGGCATTTACTTATGATGGCTGTTGTCATGCATCAAATCTAATGAGCTGATTACGGGCTAAAAAGAATCTGAGACTCTGGAACTCGTAAGGTGCCCAAACTTTTGCACAGTGCCATCTAAATAATGTTTTTTTTTTAATTTTTGTTCAATTTATGGCATAAGAAGTAACTATGCACCAATGTTGGCTAAAAATATTGTGCATTTTTTTTCCATTTCCAAGAGAGACTATTAACATTTTGGATAAGTGGTATAGATAATGGCTATAACACTTGATCATAAGTGACTCACTTTAGTGGCTCCAACACGCTAAATGAACAAAGCTCTTTTTGTATTAACTTCTCAGCTTTCTCTCACTATTCCACATTCCTGTGTTAATCGTTCTAAAATCGTTTAACCACAAACTCATCCAGCAGAGTTGTTACATTATAAAATTCTCTCTTTGTTCAACTTTACAATTTAGGTTTGTCCAAATCGTAAACAAATCTGTAGAGCTTATTCACGTTTCTGATCGATCTCGTTCAACTCTTCTGTAGAGCTCAACAATGTCCGCCAGAAGATCTCGACCTTGGAGAAAGATTACCTCAAAGCACAAAAGGTAAACACACAAACACACCTGTTTTTACATCGGATAAAATTTCTCAGTCGTGTAATTCTATCCGTAGTGAGTCACATGCTGGCAATCCAGTCTGGTTGTCTCTAGTGTACGCAGTGTAACGACTGTTACAGTACTGTAGGTGTATTTCCTTTTTGAGTTGTGAATCGAATCTTTGGTCCACAGCTCTACAACATTTGGTGCGAATCCTCACAAAATGCAAATGGGACTCGAAAATTTTTTTAATGGAACAAAAATAATTATACAGGTTTCTTCTTAGATTTGGCATCACTGACTTGAAAATCAGCTGATTCTACAAAACTAGTAACTGCTCTAGTCTATATTGCTAACGTTAAGTATAAAATTCTAATTAAATGCTGAAAAAGAGACTATTTTCTTCTTTTTTTTTTGCATGGAGTAAACATACAGTACCAGTTAGGTTTTTTCAAATTTTTTTATTATAATTTTTAAATGATTTACATTATGTTGCTTCTTTTTCATTTTATTTCAATCGCTGTCTGCTGCAGTCCAAATCATCCGATCATTGATTTGGACTCTTTGTAGCGTCCATCGTCCGTAACCGTTTTTTCCTCTTCAATAATTGTTCCTCCAGAGCAAATCCAAAGTCTGTTAAAGCTTTATATATTTTTGGCCCAAGCAGTAAATAGGTGGAAGGAGGCCATTTGGTGGAGGGAATTAGCCTTAATACAATTTCCCTTTACCCTTTCCCAGAACTCGGCCTGACGGTGTGTTGTGCCACAGTCAACACAGACTTGATTTATGATTTTTATTTATTTTTTCTAAAATCTGATTGTTTTTTTCTCCCTTTACAGGCACTTAATAAGAGCAAGAAGGCTCAGGTAAGTTTGTGTCAGTCATTACCGCAGTGTCGCGGTATCAGGATTATTCACGGTGTTGTAGCATAGCTATAGCTAGTACACTGCTAAAAACAAATTTGTTTTGTTTTTTCATTTTATAATGAAAAATCCTTTCTGTAAACTTTCATAGAAAATTCCTGAGAGTCAAATTGTATAGTCATACTGTGGTTATGTCCGTCATTGTGTCTCTGCACCATTTGCTGGCTGGCGTGCTGTGGTTTTGTGTTGTTCTTCTTTGTGGTTCATGTGTCTGTGAGCTTATTGTTTGTCGCTGCAGGAGGTCGATGCGTTACTGAGTGAAAATGAGATGCTTCAGGGCAAACTGCACAGCCAGGAGGATGATTTCAGACTGCAGAACAGCACACTCATGCAGGAGCTGTCCAAGGTGCTTACACACACACACACACACACACACACACACACACACACACACACACACACACGCACTCCATCAGTACTTGGTTTAGATTCTGTTTTTATCAGATAATCCTCCCTCAGGGGAAGAATCTAATTTTCGTATTTTATTGATTCAATTCCCAGCAAATGCTAATGTTTAATTCCAGATAGGATTTAGTGCTTTGTTTAATTCCTCACCTCTGCATCAAAGTACATCCTTACTTTTACGGAGTGTAAAGTCGGTGTGCTAGAATGCCAAGAAACTCTGTTCATGTCCACCCGTAGCTTGGTATTTAAAAAAAAAAAAAAAAAAAAATTGAGGTTTTTCTACTTAGTTAAAAAAAAAAATAATTCTGTCGACACAACCTACGTGTTAAAAATATCTTTGTCCATATGAAAACACAAAACGGCCTTTTAAGTGCTGTTAGGAGCGTCCCTAATCAATAGGGGACCAATCAGAGGCCTGGACAAAATGGCATTAATGTAACAAAATGGCATTAATGTAACAAAATGGCGTCTATGTACACGCATGTAAAAAGTCCAGTAAGCAGCGTTAACACAGTCACTAGTTTACTGTACACAAGTCCCCTATTGCACAAAGTATCCTCATAAACAAAGCCGGCATCAAATCATGTAGACTAGCACGACATCATCGGCACACCAGGTGACGTAAGAACAAGCCAAAATCTCTGTGTCCCCTGTCCACACAACACCCCTTTTTAGCTCAGTTTTCAACAACCAAGACTGCAGATCTCCGTTTTTAAAAATACTTGGCTGCGTGTGGACATAGCCGGTGACACAAAAGGGGGGGGGGGGGGGGAGGGTTAGGCTTAGGCACTGAGGGGGGGAAGGGGGGAGGAATGTTTCCAGCAGCTAAACATAAAATGTATAACAAGTGGATTTGATACACACCACCGGAGTAGGTTGTCAGTCCAATGACGTCTTCCATCGGCTATATATTTTTTTTATGTTTCAGATTAACAAGACAGCCAAGAGCCAAGTGATTAGGTTACACTATATGGATTAAAGTTTGTTGACTCCTAACCGTTCCATTACTATGTTGTTGCTGAACATCCTGTTCTTTTTCGATCTTCTAGAAATCTTCACTCTCCCGGGAAGGCTTTCCTCTAGATTTTGTCCTAGTCTAGCCGTGGGAACATGTGATCATTCAGCCACTAGAGCATTAGTGAGATCAGGTCCTGATGATGGGTGAGGTGGTCTGGGGTCCAATCGGTCTTACCAGATCATTCCATGGGTGTTCGGGTGCTCGATTTTTTTCTGATCCAAAGTTCAAAAACTATGTCTTGATGCACCCCTATAGAATTCTGTGCTTTCAAACATTTTGGCGAGGGCTCACATTGGGTGTGAAGGAAAAGTGTCCATGTAGTCTGTCTGTCTTTTTTTTTTTGGTCAAAAAAGTGTCTTTCTTTGGGGGGAATGCATCCTAAAGCATCTCACATTGTTTGCAGGTATGGTGTAAGTCATCCAACTTGCCTTGGTCCATTATCTGTATGCGAATGCTCAGTTTTCTGTGTGTAGTTATGCTCCCAGATTGAGCAGTTGGAGGCTGAGAATCAGGGCTTGAGGGACGGGAGGGGCCTCCAAGCTCACGCCCCTAGCCCCGTGTCCGGCCCAACGGATGGAGAGCTCCTGCGCCTACAGGCTGAAAACTCCGCCCTACAGAAGAAACTGGCAGGTGAGAAGATCGCTTGGTGCGGCGTCTAGCATGATGATAGTATAACAAAGGAATACATGCTCTGTCTTAATACTAATGATTACAAACAGCCATCTCTATTACTAATCTTCATTAGGTACTCCTTGCTAGTACTGGATTTTTGCTTTGAGCTATGAGTTCCGTTCCGGGACCAAGTTCATAAGTCAGATTCGTTCGTAAGTCTGACAAAGACGATACAAAGACTACAATGTCGAGCATAAAGGCTAAACACACAGGTTTGGTGTTTTGGTTCCGCATTTTACTCTCACAAGACGCCTTCAAATTGCGAGGGGAATCCCGGTGATGCAGCGGGGTCAGCTGCACAAGACTCACTTTGTCGGACTTACAAACGAATCTGACTAACGAACATGCTTCTGGAACGGAACTCGTTCTTAAGTTTGGGGTTACTGTATTACTTATTACTTCATATTCGCTGTATATTGACTGTGTCTTCTAATGATTTTTCAAGCGAGTAGGAATCCAAAACCCAGTGCATGCTGGCAAGATAAACGGTATAGCAGTCCACCCATAGTCATTGATAAGATGTTTATGTCTGTGTTGGTTCAGCTCTTCAGGACAGTGAGCAAAACCGTATGCGTGGACTGGATGCAGGTGACGGAAAAGAGGCAGCGATCGAGGGACAGACTGACACCAATGGTCTCGACCGGCTGCACACGGACGCTGCTTGCTTGGGTGATAATGCGGCAGCTGCGTTAGCCAATGACAGACTGGAGCAGGTGAGAGAGTCTGATACGGAACGTCTGTCTTCTGTTTTTCTAGTTCGAATTATGTGGAAATAAAAATCCAGTAATAGAGACTTCACTATAATCGCCCTTCCTGAACCGTTGGTTGCTTAGCACCTGTAAGCAGTAAGGGTGTAACGATGCACCGTGATACAAAAATATGATATTCACATCATGCAAGTCAGCGTCCCAATACTTACGCATTTAGTGCAGTTGCACTTTCTGAACACCAGAGGTCCCGATTTTGCACACGTCATTAGAGTTTAAACGTACAGAGCGCATAGATCGGTCACATGATCACTTTTTTTTTTTTTATCCTTTATTTGCTAGTATGTGATTTGATACTCTTTTTACATAATTAAATTTTTTTTCATTTAAAATATAAAAAGACAGTAACATATTAATTGAACTTTGAACTGAGTTTATTGGGTGGGCTACTCGTAAGTTACATGTAAAACGCTTAAAGGTTACCATTCACTACGACTTGAGACAGACTAAAAGGATCAAACATTATAGGATATGCATGTTTTCACCCAATGAATGTTACTTATTTGCTTGTAAAAGTCTTAGAGGTGTATAACTTGGTTATTTTCTAAGCTTAAACTGTAAACGGATAAGTCTGTTTATTCTAAAAAAGCTTATCGTGTCCCCGTCCTTGACAGAACTTACCGGCACTAAGTCGCTCTTTAACATCGTGTGTGTTGTGTCTTTCGTGCTTCGGTTTCCCTCCTGTATCAGCGAAGCGCGAGAATGAAGTTAAAAGCTCAACAAACCGCAGCACTTTCATATATTTTCAATTTAAACCCTATTCACAGAAAGCTAGTAAACTTTATGTAGAGGTAATACTTGTTTATTATAATCTGATAATACACAATACAGACAATTTGTACAATTTATTTACTTTATGGTAGTGAAAAGGAACCAGAACGAAGCTTTAAAACACAGGTTATATTAATTTAAAATCCTGTTAAAGTTTGTGTTAAAGTTTAACCTTTTAACTTGAACTGAAATTGGTTTCTGGTAGTTTTGTGTCTGTTGAGAGAGAGAGAGCAGAATAAATGTGTGTTAGATAGTGTAGTAGTAGAGGGCTCACATCCTTGATTCATGTGTAAGAAGGAGTTCATTACACCACATCATTTCTGGACATTTGTACAGTACGTGACATGTCATGATAAACAGGCTTCCTTAGAAACTGCCAGCATTTAAAGTAATCCAAATCACAATATGCATAATATCTCAAAAATGTGTGTTTATCACAATATTGATATTGTAGCATCGTATCTACCTGCTCTTTAAAAGTTAAAGTGCAGAAATAATCAAAAAGAGACAATAGCACCACATGTCATGTTTTTTTTTTTAATCTTTAATAAAATTTCCTGAAAAATAGCTATTAAATGAAGAATGCAATTAATTAGCTAATTATTGTAGATGTAATAATATGCAAATTACTGTTTTCTGCATGTTATTTGGAAATGCTTAACAGAAATCAGTGGTGCATATACATAAAATATTAATACTTAAAAATGTATAAAATCATTTACGTTTCACTGCTGTGCCAGAACAACACTGCTCCTTCTATTTCTTTCCAGAATTTTATCTTGGCTCTGCTTTGGCTCTTTCGATGCGTCATTGAAAACATTACGTTCACATTTAGGCATTTGGCAGACACTCTTATTCAGAGCAACGTACAAAGAGTGCTTTGAAGTTTCCGTCATTGTTTACTGAGTTACCAAGAACTAAAAACTAGTTGAAACTTTAGAGTTAGGTTTACACCAGGTTAGGTGCTGGGGTAGCTCAGTGGATAATGTAAATTAAGAAAAACTTAAGCGCAAGAGGATAAAATGTTACCAAACAAACAAACAAAAAAACAACTCTGCAGTCAGGTGGGAGTCTACAGTATGAACTGTAAATTAAGGTGCATTAAATGATCTAGAATGTTACATTAGCGTTAGAATCACTTAAGCATTCTAAGGTACAAATATTGAGTATGAGATTGTTGGAAACTGAGCGTGATTAAAGTGTGTGGGAAGCAAACCAAGTTTCTGTCCCGGTTTTTGATCTACAGGTAAAAAGCATCAGTCTGGAGCAACGAGTGAACGAGCTTAGTGGTAAGCGGAGTCTTTCTCCTTCCTATTTTTTGAGGGATCAAAAAAAGTTTTTTTTTTTTAATGAACGCCAATATGTCACTTCCAGGGGTGGAGCTGAAACTTCAGACAGAGATGGAGGAGAAGCGATTACTGAAAGATCAACTACAGGCGCTGGAGGTAAAAAAAACTAAACAAGCACACACAGAGTAAATGCCGCAGCATATAAATCCTATGGACTACATAGTGTGAACAGTGTGTTACTGCAGTATCTCGTGTGTAATTTAAGTTTTCTGCTTCACATTTCTATTCAAATTGAGTTTTTAATTTGCAAAGTTAAAACCATCGATCTTGAACTTTTTTTTTTTTTTTTTTTTGTCGTTTGGTTTGTCTTTAGGCATCCAAACAAGCTGAACTTGTAAAACTTCAAGAAGAGTGCGCTAAGGTAAGCGTGAGTGTGCTGTAAAGAAAGGCGTGATGAGCGTTTTCAATAATAGTCACGTTAACAGTCATCATTTTACATTTCTAGCTCTCCGACAAGTTGAAGAAGAAACAAGAGAGGTAGGAACCATGTACAGTACATAGCATACTTGAAATTCTATTAACAAGATGCGTTTATGCAGTACGATTGAAAGCCAATTAGTCGAGTTTCACGTTAACGAGAGCCCTTATGAGAATTTACATGAGAAGTTCAGGATGTTTAAGAGATAAACACCATGCTGTTATGATTGATTTATGGATAAATCCAGCTTGACAAATATCACCAGTTGTGAGTGAAAGCTTAACGATTAGATATTTTTCTGTGCCTGTGCTTTCTGTCTGTCAGTAAAGTTTGCTGTCACGAGTCCATCAAGCCTCTGACTAATCTTTCTCTTTTTGTGTTTCTTCATTGTCTTCCTTCGTCCAGCTTCCTGCAGCTCCAGGGAGAGAAAGAGGCTCTCTACCATGACAGCAGGTGGGCGACTAGACGAGATCCCACTTTCGCATTTATAAATTACCGTATGCGTTTTCATTTCCGTTATAGTTGACACATACGGTGCATTTCCTCCCCAAATACATTGTGCCTAGTTCATGTCCCTCATTTGCGTTGCCGCTCTCTTGAAACGTCCTCAGGGTGGGAAAGATTGTTCAGCCCGATTCAGCCGTTTGATAAACTTGTTCACATTTGTGCGATTTGCTCCAGGACGAAAATAGACGAGATTCAGCAGCGCAAAGAGGAGGAGCTGAAATCCATAAACCTGCGTGTGCAGAAACTGCAGTCTGACTTGATGAACGCTAACCAGGTCAGAGCTGCACATCATGGCCCAAATTCATTATAACGGTTTAAACGTTGATTGATATTGTTGTTACACGTAAGACAAGTTTCTTTCAAATTTTAATTCGTTATTAGAATGAATTAAAATGTTTTTTTTTTTTTTTTTTTTAAATGATTTTATTGTTTTTTTATGTTAACTAAAATATCAGTGAATTCAAGTGTATAGTTTCACAGCACTTCTGCACATGACAATCATGTGATATTTGTTATTTTATATTATTGTGATATTTTTTAAGGGCGTCATAAACATACTTACTTTCAGGCAAAATGGGAAAAACACTTTTTTTTTTCAAAGCATCATTTTTATTGAAAAACAATTAATAATAATAATAATAATAATTATTATTATTTTTCAAACTATAAGTATGTTTCAGAGTTTCAAAGATTCTGTATAAAACCTAGTTAAAATCAAAATTATAAAAGTATATAATGACTATTCTATGATGTTTAAGAATTGTATTATATTTTTTACAGTACAAGTCAAAATTTGGACACAAGTTTGGATTTATTATTCTACATTCTAGAACAATACTGGAAATTTCCAAACTATGAAATAGCACTTATGGCATTAGGTACTTAAGTAACAAGAAAAACAAAAACAACAGTTGGTTGTTACACGAATTTCAGTTGTTCTGCAACAGTTCTTGCAAGAACAGTATTGCTCATTTATAGTTACCAGCCTCAGAAATCACCGATTAACAAACAGCACCTCAGATTAGAACCGTTATGAAGGCTTTACAGAGCATAAGTAGCAAACACGTCTCAATATCAACTGTTCAAATGAGTTAATTGCATATTTTGGGCACCTTCAGCATTGTTTTACAGTGTAGAAAGAAATGAAAATCTGAAAACCCTAAATTAGAAGGTTGAATTAAACTGTTGACCCGAAGTGTATATTTTTAAGTAGCATTTTTATGTGCATATATCTTTGTAGTACCTGAAGTTTTTGTTTCTGTGCAAAGTTATTTTGCATTATTTTCTTCCAGTCGGTTTGTCGCGATTTGGGGGGAGAAATATATCATTAAATAATGACACGATATCTACAGTATTGCAGAGAAATTTATCTTAGCATAATGTGTGACATTATCAATATAGTATCGACACGAGTACGAACACATTCACTTCACAAAGCGGTTCTGTCTGTCACTTTAGTTAAGATAAAAAAACGGCACCAGTTGTATTTTTGGAATTAACTAAATTTTTTTTTTGTGTTACCATGAAGTGCGTGGAATGAAGGTGAGACATTGCGTTTATTAAGTAGATTTCAATTGCGCACACATAAGCGCATATTAACAAAATGTACAGCACCATCTTTTTATGATATAAGGGCGTTTTTTATTTAAACTTCGAAGTAGCACATCTTGTCTTTCCGTGGGCCGATGGCGATGAAACAAAGCCTATATGTCACCTTAAGCTCTGTGAAAACACCTGTGAAAACAGCATTAAAATTTGTTCAGTAGTTTTTACGTGATGCGTGCACAAACAAACAGACTGACAGACAGAAATTCCAAAAAACATCTTGATGTGTTCTATTACTCATCATACATCCCTTTACAACTTTACAGTTTCATTATCTGTGCAGATACTGTAGATGACGCAATATATGTAGATAGCATGTATGAGACCTGAAATTTTAATCTCTGTTTTGTTTGCTCGTGTGTTTTTTGCTATTAGAACGTCGCTGAGCTAAAGGAGCAGTTGCAGAGCAAGCAGAAGGAGCACGAAGTGGCTCTCCTCGCACTCAAAGATCAGGTGAACACCACGACTGTGTTATTTTCTGCTCTGACTGTAGCACTGCGTCTCGTTTTCCACTAGGAGGTCCACTCGCACTGCGCTTCACAGTCTCGCCCTCCTGGTGTGTTGCTTCAGTTTAAAAAGTCAGCAGCGTTTTTGTTCGAGCTAACAACAGCAACGGCAAGCATCTCATACAGATGTTCATCATAACGTCCATGTTGCCGCGCGCGCTCCTGTCTCTGCGTGCAGACGCGGCTAACGCTTCTCAGAAACCCGTTAGAGTTTTTAAGTAGGAAAAACTCTAACGGAACTGTTACACAGTAAATGCGTCAGTGGGTTTGTTAATCATCTTGCCTTGTAATTTCGTGATATGATCGTGGCCTCTGCGTTTGTGCCGACGCAAGCGGTTTATTTCCACCTTTATCACGCGGTGGAAAAGTTAAACACATAAAAAAAACCGTCATGCTCGCATTTTCTTGCATGTGTCGCTGCAAAACCGTGTAACGTCTGGATGGCGTCTGCTGTCGGTCATCGTGTAAACGCAGCATAAGCCTGTCAGCTTAACTGATCGCGTGCTGTGACTAGGACAGCTGTTTGTTATTTATCGAGACCTGAAAAAGAAACTTTTCATCATTTATCAGCAGGCCTGCAAGTTTTAATTGGGTTGAAATAAATGACTGTGCTAAAGATTACATGAATTATTAAGGGTCGGTATGGCTATGAGGCTAATTAGATCGCGTGCTGCTGAGGCAGGCGTCTCTGGGATGCTGCTTAGGTTAGGTGTCTGCCTGCCTGGGCACCAGGGATGGGCTTCATCAGTGTCACTCTTCTCCTTGGCGAGGGTACGGGTCTTAATTAAGGACCTGGCGTTGATGGGCAGCTCGAACAGATTAGCAAGAAGACCCGGCCTCTGTGCTTTATCTCCGCTTCTCTTCTGAGGTTTGGACGCGTTTCTAAGAAGCTCTGTTCTTTGGCTTTCCTTGTTTTTTTTTATCTTTCCTTTGTCTCTTGGCCACGCATCCGGTATTCTCTCCTTCTTTCCAGCTTGTCCTGTGTCACTCAAATTTCACCTTTCTTTCTTCTGTTCTCTCTGTCTCTTTCTCTCCGTGGCTGCGCATGGTGTTGGGTGGAACCGCAGGTAGCGTGTCAGAGCGCGGTGAGTCAGGAGCAGGTGGAGGGCATGCTGAGTGAGAATGAGGCCCTCAGGACTAACCTAGCCGCCCTAGAACAGGTACAGCTCGACCAGTGCCATCCATACTGTATTCCAGATGTTCACCATCATCATCTATTTCCATCAGCACCCATCTCAGTCATCATGGTCATTACAGCGCCTTCATGTCATGTCAGAATTAAAGAGAATATGAAAGGTAGTTTGTGCTCAGAGTTGTTCATCTTCCAGGGGAAAAAAGCTCAATTAGATGATAATTTTTTTGGTATGCAGTCAGGAGTAAAAAGTATAATAATAATGGAGTAATAAGAATATCAGAACTGGTAACTACATGTTGGGGGGAAAAAATGTCATTTTGTTTGTACAAAAATGTGCAATAATTGACTTGACTAATACTGATATACAGTATGTACTGATATGAATTAAATTATTGAAGTATTATCATCAATGTCCTATGGATTATACTTTCAGCATGAAGTTAAAATAGATTTTCTACACCGCCGATCTGTTAAATACTCCGTATAGTGAAGTCTATATTTAATCTAAAGTTCTTGAATGTTGGCTTCTTCCTTTTGGATGGCGTCTTTTCTCTAAGCAAATACACAGAATCATTATTTACAGCATGTCTGTCCTTTTGATTCACCGACTGCCGGAACCAGATTCAACTCGAATTCTGATTGCCACAACACTTTAAAAACTTTCCTCAATTAGCATGACGAGCTTCGTCTCTACATGAAAATCTTTTCTTCAAATGTAGAGATCAATCCCGACCTGATTGTTATAGTATGTTTGAAATCATTTAGCAGGAAAAAAAAAATTATATTAGAAAATTTTATTATTAGAAATATTATAATAAAAATTGTAGCAGTGTGTCTCAGACATGAGAGTTTATTTCCCATCCAATTCTCGAAAAAAAAAACAGCCACTAAAATACTAGATAATTATAAATATACTGCATATTATAAAAAATATATATATTTAATATGTAAGATTATAATATTAAACCAAGAAAATAGTGTTTGCATTTTAAGAATTTTAAGCATTTGCCTTTTAAGAATTATTTGGATGAAAATCATCCAACCCTTACCGGGAATTAATCCGATATCAGTACTTTATTACCTATAATCAGGTGAAAAGTATGACGTTTATAGATAAATTAAAATGATATGTTGATGTGTTTGATCTAACATTTCAATATGTTTAAAATATGAACGATTTACGCAGGCTGAGTATCCAAATAAACAAGTTTTTTTTTCCTTTTCCCTTTTTAATCTGCTACTCGATTTAAATCTAGTCATGCTCTGTTTTCCATTCCTATTTTTGTTCATGTTCACATTTTCATTTTAAGTAAAACTCGTTTTTTTTTTTCTTTTTTCTTTTTTTTTTTCTCTCTCCCATGCTCCATTTCCGAATGCGGAGAAGTCAAAAGTAATTTAAATGCAATCAGTGAAAAACTGGTAATTATTGCCCCGATGTTGATGCGCTGATATACAGTAATATGCCTGCGTGTGTGTTCCCCCCCCAGATCCAGACGGTGAAGACTCAGGAGATGAACCTCCTCAGAGAGCAGAGCATGGCGCTGAATGCGGAGCTGCAGCAGAGACGCAGCGAGCAGGAGAGCTTACTGGCACAGAAAGATGACCTCAGCTTTCAGCTACAGGTCTTTATAAACCAACCACATTTACAAACCGCTGCACACTGATGGGTTCTGCAGTCTAAGCACAATACAACCAGTGGAGAGTGGAGTGCTCTGGGGACCAGATCTGGCTTTTTCTTTGTGCACAATTAGCCAGGGATAGCTCATTCTATCTACTTAACTGGCCAAGTGCAGGGAGGTTGCTGGTGTTTTTCAAACACATTATCAAGACACCAGAGTGCTCGTCACACGGCTTCACCTTAAAGGAGGCAAAAAAAAAAACAGTCCACCAAATTTAAAGAATATCTTAGACGAGTTGTAGGTCGTGAATTTGATCTCAAGTGTTAATGTACACGTTAAATTAACTATACGCGTGCCCGTGTTTCATGGTTGTGTGTTCGCAGGAGTCCAGCCGAGCCAGTAACAGACTGCTGGAGCAGATCTCTGAACTGGGTCTGGAGAAGGATAAGCTACAGCAAGATCTGGAAGAAGCCAGAAAGGTTCGGATCACTTTATTGACTCACGCTTTTATTTTCGTTAACTCTAAAGGCGCTGTTGGTTTTTTACACTTCTAAAGATAAATGTGTACGTGCTGCACTTTATTTACATACCTCAGCATCAGAGGCTATTTATTTATTTATTTATTTATTTATGAAGCTTAAAGCACAGCTCCTTTGCAGCCTAGTAATGATTCGTCTTGTGCTAGGTACTAGTAAAAAACAAAAAAACAAAAACAAACGCCTTTTCACTAGATTTGGCAACCCCCAATTTTTAGGATGATCTCTATAGACCTTTCGCACCTGACGCTATTTAGTTGTCTGTGCGTCATGGTCACCACCCACACTTTCCAAAGCACTTACGAAGAACTTTCATCTTGATAATGTTGTCTCATCTTAAACAACACTTTATCACGTTAGTAATCGTCTCGAGTCGCCTGTGAACCCGTCGTGCTGTGTTTCACTGCTAACGCGAGCTGAATCCCGAATCCCTCTCTAACCCCTTCCCGATCGAGGGCACAATTGGTTGTGTGTGTGTGTGATATACAACTGTGTGTGTGTGTGTGTGTGTGTGTGTGTGTGGAACAAGGCACTATACACCCTACATAGTGCACTAGTGTTCCGTTTTATACCATTTGCAATTTAATCCAGGAACTGTTGGTTAGCTGTTAATTAGAAAAGCTTTTGAAATGTCAGTATTATTATTTTATGAAGCATAAAGCAGAGCATATTAGTCATATAACAATCGCTACCAAATCCAGGAGGAAGCACGTATTTGTACAACGTCCAAGGTAATCCTGTTGTAAATTAATATCATTATTACCTTCTTCATGCATTAAAAAACATTTTTTTTTTTTACACTTAAATTTTTTTTTTTAATGATTTACGAAATCCATCACAACATACTGTTTATGAAAAAAATTTAGCAAAACAGAAACTAGTCATCAGTAACTACTGTAGATTATTTTTATCTGTGTAACAAAAGTATCAGGTTATCAGGTGATCTTTTTGTTGCTTTTTTGTTTTTGTCTCCATCTCGAACGTACTGTAACTCAACGAAAATACATCCTGTAGTAGTCTAACGTTGGTTAACGGTTGCTTATGCCGTACGATGTTGTGAGTGACGTCATGGTAGTCACATGTCTGTAAAAGGTCTGCACTGTTTTGGACATTACCTGTAAAACAATACAGAGACGAATATATACTGTACGATCTGTCACTCCACAGACACGAGGTGAGGTCTTATGGGAAAAGCGGAATATTATTAGGTGTAATAGGAAAAGGAAGGGATTTAAGAAGTGCAAAAGTCAAACTTTTCAACATCTTCACAACCAGCTTCATGAGGAGGGAGTGTTATTTAAAAAAGGTTTAATTTCCTCTCAAACAATAATAATAATAATAATAATAATAAACGTTTTTAAAAACTGCTTGTTAACTGACATGCATTTAGTTTCAGCAGGAAATTTGTACATGATGTTAATTTGACTACATGCATTTGTATTTGAAACAGTTTTCGAGCATGTAAAAGGTTTTTGCGATAACAAATACACTCACTTTGCTCTTTATTAGGGACACATGCTCAGTGCTGAAATGTTCCGGTCAGCCAATCAGGTTTCAGCAGTGCATTAAATCATCTTTAGTTATCATCATTTTTGGTTCGAGTACATTTTCACCCTCCTCAGATTTTCCTCATCAGATGTATATTTGTTTCCTGGTTTATTCTGTGTCCTCGTTTTCTTGTGTAATTTTACAAACTGCTTGTGTACGCACGCCGTGCTTTTGGAAACAGGCCCAGAATGGGACTTCTTATAAGCTACACCAAATTCTAACTAAAATAACAGAAACGAGCCAGACGCTCCAGGCTGCATATTGGCCTTTTGATGAAATTAGTTTCATTACTAATTAATGAATTAATTTGTTCATTTGATCTAATCACATGGTCTGTTTTCTGGAGGTGAAAATGAGTCTCATGTGGCTGCACCAAGGCTTTCGAAGGTGATGCATGATCAGTAATTAGCCCTAATGTCCCAACTCCCCCCCCCCCCCCCTTTTTTTTTTTTTTTTACCCTGGAGCTTTTTAAACATTTAAAATATGGTGTGAATTTCACAGTGCGGAAAGTTTGCAAGCTGATGGATTTTTTTTTTTTTCCCCTACGCGAAAGAACATGATACAGAAACAGGGATGTACAATCAATCGTTTCTAAATCGCGTTTAAACGCATCGGCTTCCTCGGGTAGTTAACCGTGATATCGATGAGTTTAATAAAGGTTGCTAATTGGCCACGCAGGTGCCAGCAGGTTGTATCGTTATTGGCGTTATTGGCATGTCTTCACCTTGTCCGCGTGTCTCCCGACTTGTGTTGCAGACAGCAGACAAGCGCAAAGCCATGCTGGACGAGCTGGCCATCGAGACGGCGCAGGAGAAGTCCAGGCACAAAGAGGAGCTGAGCGACCTGCGCCTCCAACACGAGAAAGAGGTGCTGAGCATCCGGGCGCGCTACGAGAAGGAGCTGCGCGGCCTCCACGAAGAAAAGGGCCGTACGGAGGAGGAGATCCGCGCCCAGCTACGGGACGAGAAGGTCAGAGACGGATTTGGGAAGAAATGGGTATAAATAGAAGGTGAACGCGTACTCCGTGTAGCCCTGTCCATGAGAACTGTGTGCTATAAATATCTGCAGTGTTAAGAAGCTCTGTGAACTGTTTATAGTAGAAATAGAGCAGAGGATGTGTGTATATACGGTTAAGATTACTTAATTTCATATGTTTAACACAAATTTTTTTCCTGCTATAAAGTTTAACTATTTAAAATTGATTGTACAACCCGAGAAGTCTTATTTAGGAGCCCAACCATGGCAACTTGTTGGTGCTGGGGTTTGAACCTGGGACCTTCCGATTAGTAGTCGAGTGCTTGAACCACTGATAATAATAATAATAATAATCAGGTAGATTTTCAGAAGAAAATGAGTGGTGCTTGCCGCAGAAAACTCAGGACTCTGGTCCTTTCATAATGACAGTCTACAGGATGAGTTGCTGAGGTGCTACAGTATAAAGCGGTTGCTAGGGCGGGGCTCGACAGCTTCACCATGATCCCGAGAGAGTGATTGGTTGCCTGAGTAAAATGAGTTTCTGTGACAATGGGATCCACATTTGGGCTCAATTTCAAAGTTCCTGTTGAAGTTTCCATAGCAGGGAATGCAACTGTGAGCACTTCCTGTTTCAATCGGGAGTTCCTTCACCATGATATGTCATTGGGGGAAATTTGTGCACCTCTTGCATCCCAGGCGTAGCAACTTGTACCCTCTTGCGGGTTATGCTCTGGCACAGCTTGCAAGCCTCTTCAAATGTGGTGAATTTTTTTATATTTGTAGAAGAATTCTTGTTCTGCACTAGAATCTGTCAAAGTTGCTCTCAATGTCAAGTCTGTGGGATTTTTTTGGGGCGGTAAATTTACCCTCTCACCCCGTAGAAAAGTCATAGCATCCCATTCCCGAATAAGCCACTCGATTTGACACCTCTTTCAAGAAAAAAATAAATAAATAAATAAAATAATAATAATAAGCCTGCTAGATAATACTTTACTTCGCAAGCACCACTATGAATAATAATAAAGTAGAATATAAATGTATGTGTTTGTTTTGTTTGTTTGAAACCTTGCTGAATGTTGCAGGCTCGCAATAAAGAGCTGGAGGGTCTGCAGCAGTGTGTAGAAGATCTGCAGGCTCAGGTGCAGTCCATGGAGGGAACCAAGGGATGGTTCGAGCGAAGGCTCAAAGAGGCCGAGGTACTGTGTTTGTGTGCGTTTTCACATTCTGCACCGATCATCACCGCATTGCCTTTTTCCATTTTGTGCTTTCTAAGAATCCATCATAATCAGCCTGACCACATGATGTCAGTGTTGTGTGTGTGTGTGTGTGTGTGTGTGTGTGTGTGTGTGTGTGTGTGTGTGTGTTTTTTCTTCATTATTTCAAAGCAAAAACTTTTAAGATGTTTTGCTTTCTTGCTATAGATTTGTTCTTGTTTAGTGGTATTAAAAAAAGAAATATATCTATATCTATATATATATATATATATATATATATGTATTGTATATTTGTGTGAACAGGAGACTATAGAGAAGAACAAGCTGGAACACACAGTAGAGATCGAGAGACTGAAGAGCGAACAAGCCCTCCAGCTCGAGGTACCGTGTGTCTTTGCGTCGGTTACGTGCATGTGTCATGCTCACACCTCTTTTAAACTCGAAGCCGACAAGTGGGAGAGCCTTGACCTATAGTACGGAACATTTCGTAAATAAAGTTCTATAGGAATAGGCCTGCTTAGAGATCAGGTATCCTTAAAACCCACAAAGTCCCCAGAGTCTGGTTATGCAGAGCTTATGTAACCTGCTTTCGCCTTTTTAGTACATCTTTCCTGAAAGCACATGTTTGGTATCTTGTATTCATCTTTTTTTTTTTTTTTTACAGTAGCTACAGTATTTTGAAGGTTGCATATCTTACCTAAAGAGTTGTTCTGTTAACTCTTTAGCTGAAATAGCCTTCGAGTGATGCATTTGTTCCCACTTCAAACTCCTACTGAACAACCCAATTCAGTGTCAAACCCCACCGCGTCAAAGCATAGCAGAACCGGGTGGAGGAAGGGCTTTCCTTATATGGGGTTAGGCAGAAAATCTAATCGTCTTGTTTAAGGAGTTATTCAGGATCTTATACACGTACGAACGGGCCGCGGTTCTACTTCCAGTTCATTCATGTATGTATTGCACAAAAATAAACACTGCAGTGAACCAGATACCAATATTTACAATTATATGCAATAGTTTCTGTGCAGCTGTCCTGATGGTGAGTAATCCTAATTTTGGAAAATCCTCAACAAAACAACAAGAGAGTCCACAGTCCAATACAGTGGAAAACAGCTGAGACGAAATGGCCTTGGCCTTGAGATTCCCCGCGCGATTGAAATGTGCAGGGACAACACCGTTACGTTTGCGAGAGATTCATTTCCTTAGGTGTAGATGCAGTTTTTGGCCACATGATGGCAGTGTGGGGAAAGGGCACCGATTTAGTCAAGCGGATTGGTATGCTTTATATATGCATTGTATATCCGTGTCAAAGGCGTACAAGACTTCACTGTATTGGGCTTCTGAACAAATCGGACGACTACCTGTACCAGTCATGACAGTCGGGAGATGTTAACGAGTCAGGATGGTGAAAATACGACAGCAAAGAAAGACGAGATGAATCCAGTTTAAAAGCATGCTGTTTATGCTTTAATGGGATTTTATCACTCTGCTATTACTTTCGTAGTTAAATTATATGGATGTCTGAACTTTTTCCTCACGACTGCATCCTCATGCAGATATCTGTGCTGTCCTAAAAACAACAAAAAAAAGAGAAAACAAACAAATACCTTGCACTGTGGCTTAGTGAATTCGGTCGTGACCAGCATTCGCTGCCGTGGGTTGCGTGTCCGCATCCGGTCCCACTCAGCTAGCTCGAAGCCGGCAGCAGTGTCGGCGTACAGTGGCACACTCGTACAGTATCAGCCTGAGCATTTTCCCCAAACGATGCTCTAGACAGAGCGTCCACCGTCACCGAGGTACAAATGGACTTCCATAACCTGCGCTCTCGGGTGCAGAATGAGTCACCAGCCTCTCCATACACATGCATCTCGAAAACTAGGAAGTCTTTTAAATTCTGTGATATGATGGACACCGATTTATTCATTCATTCGTTTATTTATTTTTATTTACGTCGTTAATAAGACCGTAGTCATGTCTCGAAGCCGACACTGTAATCTCCACATCAACAGATCTTACATGGCATTAAAGAATACGTAGATATGGTTTCACTCCGACACGGCCTGGAAATTAATAAATAAAAGTCATAATTTCAGAAGGATTAAATTACGGGCTCTCAGCAAGCAAAGAAAACAACTGAGGTGATCAGAAATGAGTGGAATTGGGTTAAAAACAGTCCGACGCATTTTTAAAACCTGGAAGGATAATGCTGAACCCTCAACTACATGGAAGAAAAAAAATTTTAAATGCTAATTGAAGGTGCATTATTTTTTAATAGTGTAAGTCTGGTTCTGCAGGATGTTCAGCAAATCTAAGCAGCTAATTTCCTTATAAAACTGCACAAATTGTACTTCAGAGTATATTTTAAGCAAAGGGTTGTCACACCAATTATTACCTTTGTTTCATTAATTTTTATAGTATTTTTTTTTTTTCTTTTAATGTCGAAGCCTTTTTTTTTTTTTTTGCTCTACAGCAGTTATTTGCTTGTAAGACTTTTGGACAGATTTTTTTTTTTTTTAGATGAGACTGGATTCCCTGATGTGTTCTGATGTGGCGTTCCTCAATACTGAAAAATAGAAGAACAAAACATTAGACACCAAAACATGTCTTGGCTGATTTTGCCTACGTTTGGGACAGATGGAAAATTGTGCGTATCTCCTAACTGAGAGAGAATTTGTTTTGTCATTACAGACAAGACATGCAGTAACCAGATTACACGACTGTTTGAATTGAATATGGCAGGAGTGTTCGTTCAGTTTCGGTGCGCCGGAGTGGTAATTTTGTTTCTATGGATGTGTGTAGGAGAAAACAGGAGAGATCGAAGGCGTGAAACAGCAGATCACCACCATGGACAAGGAGAGAGAGGAGCTCAACAGCACCATCGCTAAACTCAAGCAGGTACGGCCAAAGAAAATGTCGAGTTATTTCGTTTTTTTTTTTTTTATACCATGGAAATTACTTGGATAAGGACTTGGGGAGCTTGGAGGACTCTGTACATAAACAGATTTAGAAAATAATAGTTTATGTGCTAAAGATTATTGTGAGATGAGCCTAGTTGGGGAACGATTGTTTATAGCTGCTGTAATAAAGTGATAACAGGAACAGACTTGTTTTGTAGACGCAGTTACATTTGATTCCACGTCGTTAAACATAACTGCAAATGTGTTCTACTGTAATCGTTGGCCGTTTATATTAAAAGAATATAGCATTTCAGGACAAGATGTTATAAGAAAGTAATCAGCTTTAGGCGGTTAACAATAACACACATAATCACGCAGCGTTACTATCAATTGACTATAACAGCACATTCTGACGTGTTTTATTTTTTAGGTTACTTATTGTTACCTTTTGACTTTTTTTATACCTTTTGAGTATTATATTAGATCGATGTCTAATATTATTATTATTATATCATTAGTTTAAACCTTGATGAAATGAACGTATGTAAGCTATGAATGAAAGTAATTCTTTCCTGTGACGTACAGCGGACTGCGGTCATAATCCGGACCTCATGACAGTTCACTCACTCACTCATCATCTATACCGCTTAATCCTGAATTCAGTGTCCAGGGGGACTTGGGGCACATGGCAGGGTACACCCTGGACAGGGTGCCAATCCATCGCAGGGCACAGACACACACACACACACACACACACACACACACACACACACACACTCACTCATTCACACACTACGGGCAATTTGGGAACGCCAATTAGCCTAATCTACATGTCTTTGGACTATGGGAGGAAACCGGAGTACCCAGAGGAAACCCACCAAGCACGGGGAGAACGTGCAAACTCCATGCACACAGAGACGGGAATTGAGCCTGGCCGGGGATCGAACCCGGACCCTGGCGGTGTAAGGCAACTGTGCTAACCACTACGCCACCGTGCCGGCTCCTCATGACGGACTGATGCCGTTAATTTTTTATTTATTTATTTATTTATTTTTATTATCTCAAGTTGAGCACAGATACACATGTCTCTCAACAGTGCCTATCAACGTTGATAGTTTACCGCGTATAGACAGACAAAATACCGAAAGTGCGACAGAGCGCGACAGAGCGTGACTTTTGCTCCAAGGAAAGGAAAGTAGACTATGAAGACCGAACTTTGAATAATAAACGGGCAGATCAGTATATGTTAAGTTTACAACCAATATATGTTCTGAAACTGTGGATATGATAAAAAGCGGTGCTGCCCAGTACAATGCTTTTTTGACGGTCCGGATATTTTCAAGCCTGTCAATCAAAACAAATCACAATTTAGGTGTTTATACTGTAAGTGCGTTAACATGGATATTGGACCTGATTAGCGTTCCTGGAAAAAAAAAAAAAGTTTATCTATTTATTTATTATTATTATTTTATTATTTTTCCCCAGGAACAAAAAACGTGCAGTGCAGCATGTTTTACGATTTTTTGTGGCAAAAAATTCAATGCTCTTTCCTTAATCAATTGCTTGAAATGTTCAGGAAATCCTTTTTTTGTCATGTCTGTGGTTAATTTTACTTTCTACCATGGATTTCTTGTGTTTATTTCTTGTTATTCGTACTGGACATCACTGTTGCCTTGCACCTCCAGGGTCCTGGTTCGATTCCCTCCTCTGTATGATTCGCACGAGCACGCATGTTCTCCGGATACTCCGGTTTCCTCCCTGCAGATTAGGTTAATTGATGTTGCCAAATTGCCCGTAGTGTGTGAATGAGTGTGTGCGTATGTGTGCGCACCCCTTTTTGCGATTGATTGGTACCCCGCCTCGTGCCCCAATTCTCCTGAGATAGGCTCCAGGCCTCCCACGACCCTGTATACTGGATTAAGTGGTATAGACGGTGAGTGAGTGAGTATATTCATACCTCACTTGCCTGACTTGAAAGTTACAGCATCATGTTTTAACTATCACAATAATACTGAAATATTTCTTAAGAACTAAATTATTACCTTTCGGTCACGGTCTACAGCAGGTCAGTGAGGTCACTTTTTAGTGTTTTCTCTGCTCCTGGTACTTTTAATTAAAACTATCAGCATCTGTTCACACCCTAGAGCAGTGCTTCAACAATCTCGTAGCTGATCCTTTGCGCAGACCAGAAACCTGTTATGAAGACGTCTTCATACTGAACAACTCCAGACTAGAACGTTTCGTGTGTGTGTTTCCGTGCATTTGAGCGTCACTTGCATCTGTTGCCAAAATCTCCTTGGGGATTTAACGTTTTCATAGCAGCAAAATCAATTTAAACTAAACTTTCTTCTGTATGTCTGTGTTTTTTAAATTTTTTTTTTAAATTTTGGTAGGAGATTAGAGACACTGTAGATGAACAGCGCATTCTGGAGAAGAAAGGCAGTTCAGCGGTAAGTGTACTTCTCTCTCTCTCTCTCTCTCTCTCTCTCTCTTTATCTCTCGCTCTTTATCTCTCTCACGAACATAAACACTCACTCTTACTCTCTCACGCCGGAGACAGAAGAATAAGCGATGAGTCAGGTCTTTCCATCTCTCTGGATTCCCAGAAAGTGAATTAAAACACAGGTGATGGCCAGTTTGCGTTTCTGCTGCTCTAAACATCAGACTGGGGCTCTAACTAATGGGATACAGTTGGTACTCATTACCACGCTGTCCAGAGACATCATGTTTTTACGGTTTGGGAGAAATCTACCATCATGTTTTTTTGTTTTTGTTTTTATTTACTCGGAAATGTTCATTTGCAAGTTGCAAACTCGTGCATGTTTAGATTTGCATCTTAGAGCCGCAACACGTGACGCACGAAGACTTTAAAGCGGAAACGTGTATTACACCTTTTGTTAAAGACTATACCTAAGGGAAAGTCTGCTTAAGCTTTTTGCATTCAAGTTACGGCTCACTGGAGGATTTAGGACAGATGTACTGTAGCACTCTACCTTCTGCTGCTTTAGCATTTTGTAAGCGTTCCTTCGTACGATTGCCCACTAAATGGATTAATGCAAATGTGAATTTGCATTTAAATAATAAGGGTATGTTTTAAGGGGTTTATTTCTCTCTCTCTCTCTCTCTCTCTCTCTCTCTCTCTCTCTCTCTCATTGTTCCTGTTTCTTTTTTCACTTTTTTTTATTTTTATCCAGCTGAAGGACTTGAAGCGACAGCTCCATCTGGAGCGCAAAAGAGCTGACAAGTTACAGGAGAGGCTGCAGGAAATCCTGACCAACTCCAAGACCAGGACAGGTACGTACGTTACGCCGCTCCGCTACCGAGATGAGAGTAAACACTCCACGCTGCACTTTCAGTGCCTTGTACCACTTAACCTATGTACCATGAGTTCAAACCAGGATCAATTCCGCATCACCGCAGGTATGTTTCCACCGGCAAATTCTTTCCGAACCGCAGATCGATTTTATATGCCTACGTGCGCATAATACATTGGGGTTACTTTACTTTTCTTTACTCAACTGTGATCAAGTTTTCAGGTTAAGCCTTTGACTCAAGGCCTCTTGACCATACAAAAGAATTGTTGCATCTAGAAGGCATATGCAGGCGGCGGCTTCTTTTTTTTTTTTTCTTCTTTTTTTTTCGAGACGGATATCACTGATCATTTTATTCCGAGCCTCGCTCATACCTTCCACACATGGCGTACTCTGAACTCAAGGCCTAAAGAGTTGCAGCTGGATTCCCAGAACATGGGGTAAAGACTAGGGAGAGGACTCACCGGGGAACCTCCTGATATGATTATGATTATAACAAGATGCCTAGGTGGCGATTCGTATTGTGATTCTGTATCCCGGTTTTATAAATATCCCGTTACAATATTGTATTTTTTGATGAACCGGTCGATCGCCCAGGCATCAGAATTTGCAGATTTTCAGTTTGATCGTCCGTGACCGCGATGCTGTACCGAGCGCAGAAGCTTCCAAATGGCACAACAGAAACGCATTTATATGGTGTCTAGTCATCAAAAATGACTTAAAAGCCTCGATGTGCGTTTTTCTTCAAATCCTGTTGGAGAATTAGTCTCAAACCCACTCATTACACATGCTTAAACATGTCTCAAAACACTCCAAGTTCTAATTAGTTTTACCTCTCCAAATGCAAAAACATAGCGTGTGAATACATTAAATGAACTGAATCATTTTTTCCAAATTTCTATATAAAGATTAAGATTCAATAATTTTCTCATACCTTAAAACACAGGTTATTAAAAAAAAAAAAAAAAAAACTACAATAAATAAATACATTTCTACTGTTCAGTTCATCCTAGCACTTTTTTTTGGTGCAATTCGAGCTATAATTTTTTTAAGTTGCATTAGATTGTCTAATATCTTTCATTTTTGTTAAACTTTAAAACAGATTTTTGCTCTTTTTCTCTGAACAGGAGAACGTGTTGCTCATGGTGATAAAATATAACCTACATTTTTTAATTATTTCGCAGTTATGAAGCTTGGGTCAGAGTACAGGATGAGCCAGGATACATACAGCGATACCCCTGGGGCAGGGTTCAACAGTTCCCAACAGTGCTAAGGGTTCAGTAGCCCAGTAACCCACAGTCTTTTTTTTTTTTTGCGTGAGCTCACAGACGCACTTGGTTGACTATAGAGCCGTAATTGATGTGGGAGCACTAAGTACCTCTCATCCCTGCCCTCGGGGGCCAATCGGGAGCTCGGCCAATCAGCTCTCTCTAGGCTTCTGGCCTCGAGAGGTTACAGCATCACCCGGGAATCGAACTTGCGATCTCCGGATGATAGGGTGAGCACTTTACCACTTCGCCACTCGGAGGCCAGTAACCCACAGCCTTAACTAACTGAGCCCCTAAAAAGGTAACATCTGAACAGGAACTCGAACTTTTAACCAGATTAAAAGTCTGATGCTCTACTGACTGAGTTATCCAGGCTCTGTATTTTTTTTTTTTAACCTGACTAAGTTCCCCAAACTACACTTCTCCATGGAACATGATGCCGAGACTGTAACTCTAAACACCAAACTACAGTCAGGAAAGGTGGGCTTGACTACTTTGCCGGCTCTGAAATGCTGATTTCACAATACCGGGCATGGGGAAAGGAAAAGAATTGACATTATATACTGTACTGGGACAAGTAAGTACAATGTGAGAAATGTTAAAATGGATAAATCTGCCCTAAAGTCTCTACCGCCATGATTAAGCAAAATATCAACGCCACATGACCATGTTTCAAATGTTGTAAAAACAAGTAATGGAAAGTTTTTATTTATTTATTTTTTTTCCCCTGTCTTGGAATGAACGCGGTCTGTGTAGGGTGGGGAGAATGGGGTCGATGGGGTGGATGGGATAAGGTGAGTGCGGTTTGATAGTTCAATATCTCCGCGGATGCGGTGAGCTGCTTTAGGAAATGTCTTGTGCATGCAGCATTAAAGATTTAATACAGGTAAGTGAAGATGCACATAAATAAGACCGGGGAGGAAACCTGCCTCGTATCTCCTGCTGAGAATTGTTGAAGATTTGCAATTGCGTCGTTAAAAAAAAAAAAAAAATCGACACTAGAGATAGAGTAGAGACATGTTTCATAGTGAACGTAAGAAATTTCCACATACAATATAATGAGAACTCAACAGAACTAAAGAGCTGTGTGGCCATAAGAAAACCAACACTTAGTGAGACTAATAAGAGCGTAAAACTGGACTTGGAAAAAGGTTGTGTGGCCTGAAGAGTTCAGATTCACCCTATACCAGAGCGATGGGTGTTTCATGGTTAAGAAGGGAAGGGCAAGAAGCGACTGTTCACTGGAGGCAGTGTTCTGATCTGGGGTTGCCTCATTTGCTCAGGTCTAGGCTCAGCAAAGTTATTTTGTGGGAATAAACTGAAGTCAGCTGCTGACCTGAATGATCTGAATCAAATGGAAATGATTTCTCATGGCACAGGCATATTCCTAAAAGAGTGGTCCTGGGGTGGGGCATACTGTATGGAATTCACACTAATCGTCCAGAGCAAGAGCAGCAGACATTGTGGTACTGTACGTGCAGTCAAACTCCACAAGGCTTTGCTTAGCCATTGACTGAGATCAACGTTGTGAAGCCTGGACTGATCCCAGAACTTTTCCTACAGGAAAACACAATGCAAATTCCAACTTACTCAGAATGATTGCACTGGAACTTTTGCTTAATTTGTATATATGAATATGTACAGTACATATACAGAATTTGTGTTTGATCAATCATCATGCGCAGTAGATATATCAGCTTCTTAAGTGTATCACAACTACTATACAGTTTAAACAGTTAGCTTGATATCTCGTTGCTACTGTGAGTAAAGAAGAACATTTCCATCCATTGTTGGTTATCCCCACTTTGTACTTCGAGGTCATTCCTAGCTCCTAGGTGGTGCTCCCTCTGTTTCAGGAGAGATGAGTGCGTTTATTCATGTTCTGAGGGTCAGGTTTATAGGATGAGTTCGAGCAGGTTCAGCTCCTCCCCCATGCACCACCTGTGGTCCTGCAGCAAGAACCGTCTCCAAAAAGCCCCAAGATGCTACAAAAAAAACCAACCAAACAAAAAAAAAACCTGCCGCTTGTCTACTGTTGTGGTTTTAAAACAATTAGTCCTCCAGGGGATGTTCCTCTTCTCCCTGACATCCTTACAGCATTATTATCAGGGCAGGGCAAGAGGTGTAAATATTTAATGTCGTCCACCCACCACCTCGCCCCCCCCCACCCACCCCATCAAAAAATTTGCCACAGCGTAGGCAGATTTGCTCTCTGAAGGTTTTTTGGTGAGGGCAGTGCTCTGCTCTCCCTCTTCTGATGCATCCATTATTTAAACGGCTGTAAATGTTTAATGGTTGCTCTACACAAAGTTTAGAATCAGACATTTTAAAGTAGGAGGAAAATCAAAATGGTCTAAGATTTTCCACACACTCAACCTTTTTCTTAAACACTCTCTCAATCACACACACATACACCTTAAAGAGAGTAATACTTAGTACTTGCTGTACCCTGCCATGACGATATATTTTATTATTATTATTGTTGTTGTTGTTTATATGTACAGTACATGTACACTTTTGCCAGTCTCCGTAATGCGGTTACATTCTCAGATCTGTCAGGCAGACGCTGTTGATTATTTTTTATACAACAGCAGATCTATTAACTGTGTCAGCTGCAAGGTTTGTTAATTCATGCAAACATAGAAATTCATAAAAATTCAAGTGCTTCAGTATTTTAACGAGTAACAACTCATTTACAGTTAACCATTTAATACACAATTAAAAACGAGTATTCTATACAGGAGGAGTCTAGCGTCAGTACATTGATTAATGTGCTCCAATATTTTATTGAGTAAGAATTAATTTACAATCTAGTACACAATCAAAGACAAACATATCTCTCTCTCTCTATCTATCTATCTATCTATCTATCTATCTATCTATCTATCTATCTATATATATATATATATATATATATATATATATATATATATATATATATATATATATAAAAACATGTTAATGCATAATGCATGTGATTATTGATGTGATTCATTTATTTTTTAACGCAAATTAATCATATGACCAATTTTGAATCTAATACCTTGACATAATTGCAGCGCAGTTACCTGGCTGTGTGCACTAATGGCACGTTTAGCACGGACAATAAGACAACTGATTAAACATCACCAGGTGTGCTGAACGGCAAATTTCATCCCAAAAAGCTTCTAGACGGAAGTTGGGATAAAATTTGTGCGCTCAAGCTACCTTCAAGGGAAATTTTTTAAAAATAAAAATACATCAACATTTTTAATCCATGTCTTACATTTAATGTTTGAGATATTACAAAATGTATTTACGGATTATTACATTTTATAAGTGAATTAAGAATTCTAATCGAGTGACAGTGAAATACTAATATTACACAAAGATAAGAGTAAATGCAAAACGCAGTTTTTAAATGATTTTATTTATTGAGGGGGGGAAAAAACGGGCAAAGTGTGAAAAAAGTAATTGCTCCCGAAAGCTAATAATTGGTTGTGTCGCCCTGTTTGGGAATAACTTCAAACAAATCAAGTATTTATTATTATTTTTTTTATTGGAAATATAAACAAGTTGTATATACATACATACATACACTATTTTTTTTCCTACCCAAAAAATTAATAAATAAATTATATAACAAACAAAAAAAGGAAAAGAAGGAAGTATTACGGACCAATTTATCTGCATCTATATTTTTAAAATGACTCATAAATGGTTGCCAGATATCAGAAAATACCTTTTTTGGATACCTTTATAGAATAGCGAATATATTCTGATGAATATAATACAAGCACTCTTTAATCCAATTAGGAACCCACTAGCAAAACTGTTCAATTTTAAGTTTATCAACAAGTCTTTCACATCGCTGCGGAGGTCATGTTTAAGGCCATGCCACAGGATTTAAATCCAGACTTTAATTATGATTTATTTATTTATTTATTTATTTATTTATTTATTTATTTTTTTTCATTAAATTTTATTTATTCTTCGAGTCAACATTAACACATGCTGGAGTGTTAATGTTGCCTTATGTATGTATGTATGTCAGTGCTTTGTAATCATCTCCCAATCCGTTTTCCACCATAGGCCCGAGTCTTCATGACTTTACACTTTCCTGCTCGGCCCTGATAATAAATCACAGGTTTACTGTAATGCACTCGCGTCGATCTGCATCCGTTCCATGGCAACCAAGGCACAATGTACTTGCGTGCTACGGCTCTCAAGTATCCTAAGTTTTAACAAAGAACAGCTTCGAATCTCGCTACACTACGACGAAGCGTTCTATAGGCAGCCGTGTATGTACCTTTACATTTATGGATGGAGACTTTGGAGACATCAGCACTTTGAGGTAAAGCTGCTCTGATTAAATAGTCCACCACAGGGAAAGTCTTCAGGACAGAGGACTTTGCAGGTGAGCAGTAACACGACAAGCTGCATTTTATCTCGCTAACTTGGAGAGATGGAAAAAGAGTAGCTGGTAAGGGAAGTGCAGTTATATTTGGTTAATGTTCATTAACATTGCATATAACAGTAAACGGATAACAGCGTACCATTTTGTTATTTAATAAATAAAACTTTGTGTTTGTGTGTCTTGCTTGTTTAGTAAAATGTCCTGAACTTATTGTGTACTTTCAGCAGTTTTTCTCTGCATTTGTCACGGAAGTACACTGCATTTGCACGTCTATCTAAACACACGCAAATACTACGCACGCACACATTCACACATCTGTTTAAACTCGAGACTGCAGGGTGTTTTATGTGATCAAATGCTTGGCAGTAGTTTGGTTGACGTAGCATTTAAGTACCTCGTTCTCTTGCCAATTATTGCCTGTAAAGTGCATCAGAGACCTTGTTTATGTTAATTCAGTTATGCAGATGTTTCGTTTTTAAAAATTTTTTTTATTACAAGTGCATGGTGTGTATCGTACACTGTGTACGTTAGTAGTTTAACAATCACACTAGCATCATTTAGCTCAGTCGCATAGTTCTGTCCAAAGGGGGGGAAAAAATGTTGATCTGATTTTATGCCTGAATGGCATGTGGAACATTGTCATGTATTAAATGAACAGATGGTTTAAACACGTAAGGCAATTAAAAGAAGAATCTCTCGGAAATAATCTCAACCCTTTCCGACCCCGTCTGTGGTTACGAGACACACTTCTCTGTGATACCGGGAATCTGTCTGTGTTTTCTTGAACGCACTGCTTCAGGACTCACTACAAAGTTTCAGTCTCAGTCAGACTGAGGTCATTGCATCTGATTGAGCTCAGGTTTGGTTTACACTAGCACACGCGCGCACACAGCGGGAATCAAGTTTCTTCCTCCAGTTTTTTGTGAACGTTTTTAAAAAAGGCCAAAGTTTCAAAATTAATCATGTGCTATTTCTTTTCATGATACTTGGTTACACTTTAATTCAATTCCTTAATAACAGAACTAGTCCTGGTCCTGTGGTGCAACAGAAACGCATCGGCTCAGTTATCCAGGGATCGAAAGTTTGACTCCCAGGTGATGCTACAGCCGTCCATCACCAAGACCGCTCTCTCTCACTCGAACTCTTATCAGTGCTTATCAGTGCGAAGGGTGGAAAACTCGCGCATGAATCATAGCGACACGGGCGCCTGTAAGCTCACGCAAGCACTAGTAGAGCTGTAGTTTGAAAAGGTGCGGTCGTTCACATTCCTCAGAGGAAGCACGTGTTAGCCGGCACCTTCCCGGATTGGTAGTTATCGCTGATTGTCATAGTGTGGAATACTGGGTGGGCCATTTATATGGATACACCTTAATAAAATGGGAATGGCTGGTGATATTAACGTCGTGTTTGTGGCACATTAGTGTATGTGAGGGGGCAAACTTTTCAAGATGGGTGGTGACCATGGTGGCCATTTAGAAGTCAGCCACCTTGGATCCAACTTTTGTTTTTTCAATAGGAAGAGGGTCATGTGACACATCAAACTTATTGGGAATTTCACAAGTTGGTTTTAACGTAACTTTATTCTTTCATGAGTTATTTACAAGTTTCTGACCACTTATAAAATGTGTTCAATGTAAAACCAAGCACACCATTGTTCTTCTTGTGAACGGATGGCATGATAAAATTACGTTTCCCACATGTACTATTTTCAATATTTCGTCTTTGCATGTGTCTATTTAAAACAATCATTCAGTTGAGGATTTTTGTTCCATCACAAATGCAGTACCATTTTTTGCCACACTGTCACATCTTTCTGACCCTTTTTATGATTCATTTACAGTTTCCTTTCATTTCCATTCTTCTTTCTTTTCTCCTTATTTGTTCATTTGAGCCTTCCTTCTCCATTTGCGTTTCTTCCTTTTGTGCCATGTATCTTCTTTTCTGTTTTGATTTAATTCCTTCTCTTTTACTTGTCCTCTTTTCTTGATTTCCTACCTTCCAGATGTTCTAATTCTTTCTTTTTCTTAATTCCTTTTGTGGGATTTTCCTTAATGATCTTTCTTTCTTTCATGTGTTTTTTTATTTTATTTATTTTTTTTTTACTTGGTTTTACTACATTCTTTCCTCCTCCTTTTCTTCAACAGTATGTATTTTACCTTTTTTGGTTTTATTTTCTTTATTCTTTCATTTTTTCTTCCCTCTTCTGTTTTGTGATTTGCCTCCTGTTTTCCTTGTTTAAATACTTTCCTTCATTGTTTCCTTATGTCCGTTCATAAGTACGTTCATCCATCCATCCATCCATCCTTCTTCCTTCCTTTTTTCCTTCCTGTCTTTTTGACTTCAATTTGAGTTTGATCACGTTTGATTGTGAGTGGTGGATTTCTCCTTGTTCTCCCGTGTGAAGTGAAGAACGTCTGATCACTTGATGTTTGTTGCTTTCCTTGACGGCAGGGATTCCTGCTGTCTTCTGATCCTTCAGCTCTGTCCCTCTAAACAGTCTCGGGGCTAGTTTGTGCTCGGGGCTCACTTTGTATGGCGTGTTTGGTGTTGGAGCCGGCCAGTGTCAGGTGCTCCAGTTGATCACCAGTGGGACTGTTGAGGAAAATCAATCCCAGCAGAATGTTTTTCAGCGACTAATCCTTTCTCATCGCTTGCTTTATCTCTTTTTTTTTTGTGCGTCACTGTGTACTTTATGTCTTCATCGATGCTGCTTTTGACTCTTTTCCCAAGTGTTTTCGTCCATGAGCTCTACTCTTGTTCTACTTTCGGATCTTCCTTGTGCTAGATTACGTAGGTGTTTCAAACTGCAAGATGTTTCCAGATGCTTTGTTTCATCCTTCACTTGTTAAAAAGTCTTCCTAATGGCCGTGTACAGGGACAGTCACCCAGTGAGGGCAGCAACAGTGCTGGAATTCTTTCATGTATAAACCAAATCTATATCGATGAAGGCCCCAGTTTTTATAAATACCTTTGCTGTTCTTTTCAGTCTTATGAGTTTCGACAGCTTTTCTTCTGAGACCCTGTGAAATGTTGATATCGATCACATTACAGTATATTGCATTCGAACAGAATTCTCTGTAAATATCAGGTAACAATAATGTGTAGTTCTATAGCAGTGCAGATCAAAACCAACTCTAAACAAATTATTTTTGGATAATGTCTCCATAAGAGCCCTAGAAATGTTTTTTTTTTTTTTTTTTTTTAACCATACATTTAATTTATACTCAAAAAGAGAATGATTCTGGGACCTTTTGTCCCAGATAAAAATCACAAACTGCAGCACGGCGGTTAGCTGTGTGTAAGTTCATAAGTCAGGATGTCAGATTAACCCCATTTGTGTGTGAGTGTGTAAGGGAATCTGTGTTCGTGTTTTTGTGTGTAGGCCTGGAGGAGCTGGTGTTGTCTGAAATCAGTTCTCCCTGCCGGACGCAGCAGACAGGAGACAGCAGCAGCGTCTCGTCATTCAGCTACAGAGAGATGATGAAGGAAGGAGCCTCGGCACAGACCGCCAATAAGGTACTCTGAGATTAGAGGTTGTGTTTATCAGAAGATTCTTGGACAAACTGAAGTAGATTCAAGTTCCCTAGTCAGTTCAGTACTTGGGCATGTTTTGACCAGTTCACTGAAAACTTGATGGTTAGTTTGCATATAATGTGACTGCACACATGTGCTGTGGCACAAGAAAGGACAGGAAGTGATTTTATACACAGGAAGCACTAATGTAAGCTGTCAACCTGCCGGAGAAGCATGAGGTGTACATTTACGGGGGAAACACTAGGAATTTACCAAAAATGTTAGCAAAAAATGTGATTTTATGGTGACTTCAAGGTCATTTATCAAATAAATATATCCATATACTGGTTCACTGGGGTACTGATCATCAGAGGTTGGGAGGTTTAATAATAAAAAAATATATGTATATTTAAATATAAGTACAGGAAGTCATAACTACGAACATTCAAGTTATGAACTTTCAAAGATACGAACATGCATTCGCGCATATCCAGTTGTGGAACTTAGATCACATGTCAGGATGTCCCAGGATGTCCAAATGCAAGCGTAAAAGAAGCGGCAGGCGATAACGATGGAGACGAAAGTAAAAAAAAAAAAATTGAGAGAATGTATTGAGGTGAAAAAATGGCAGACATTGAACAATTGATGTTAAAATAACGAGCAATCAATGGCGCGATTTTGAAGAAGGAGGACAAGATCATGGAACGTGTTGATTTTATGCTGTGTATAGCCAATTGTGTTAGTATCCTACTACCTAGACAACGTTTGTTGGACTTACAAACAAATTGGACTTACGAATGAGCTCTCGGAATGGAACCCGTTTGTATGTAGGGGACTTGGTGTACTTAAGGAAAAGTGTTGAGACATTGTCTGAAGACTAGCGGAAGACTAGAGGAACTTCATTCTGCCACCTAGGAACCAGAATCTTGAGAGATCGTAGGACAAATCCAGCAGTGATTAAGCATCAAAAGGAGTTTTGTCCAGTGATGGCGTCATAAGTGCTTTAAGGAAATCGGGCACTGGTTCATTTTATGGACAGTCATCAGTGTTTCAAACTTGATGGAGAGCTACAGGAAGCCAGTAGAGAGAGCATGGAAATGAGTAGTGTTGGAGAAGTTAGAAAGATTGGAATCAAATCATGCAGCTGGATTTTGCATCTGTTTCAGAGGTAGAATGGTGTACAGAGACCGAACTACCAGGAACACGTTGCAATGGTCCATTTTCAAAGTGACTGAGCAAGCACCTGAGTGACCTGTGTGGATAGAAATTGACAATTTGTGTTGATGTGTTAAAGAAGAAAGCGAAATGAGTGGCAATCCGAGCGGAAAAAGGACGGGTTGATTGTCCATGGTTTGGAGGTTGCGTGCGGTGACGGAGTGCAGTGAGGTTGTCAAGGGAGACCATACGATCGATACAACAGGACTATAAAAGCCTGGTGGAAACCAAACGACAGTCAGCACCTTGGTGCCGAGGTTGTGAAACCAACCAACCGCTGGAGTTGTTGCTTTCAATCAGTTAAGTCTTTCAGCTGAGAAATCGCTCTGCTTTGTAATATAAAGAGATCATGCCTTGTCTCTTCCTGCCATGTGATATTTTTCAAACAACTTGTTGGCACATTCGGTTTTACTCTAATATGTGTTAAGCATAACTATGTTAAACCAACGACTTTGTTCGCATGGAATTTAATTGCACACTCGTACTGTAAGCGCGTATGAAAAAAATGTACAGCGCCACCTGTTGAATTTTAAGATGAAGTAATGATTTTTTTTCAAGGTTTTTTTTTTATTTTTTAAATGATGTAAGGCCGTTTTCTATTTAAATTTGAAAGTATTGTAAAGTATTTTTTTTCTTTAGTGGGCCAAAAAAAAAAAGCCCATGTGTTACCTCAAGCTCGCCAAATACACCTTTGAAAACCCCATTAAAATTAGTTAAGTAGCTTTTACGTGATGCGTGCGTAGACAGACACACAAAAATTCCAAAAAACATTTTGATGTGTTCTATTACTCATCTAACATCACCACAAATTATTATTTTTTTTGCACATATTTTCAATGAACAGAAACGCCAACTTTACAGTTTCATTATATGCTTAGATAATCTAAAATTAAAAATACACAGCAGAAAGAGTTCTGCAAAAACGAGTGATGTACAGTACATTACAGCACAGTGCATTTAATTATTTTGCATCTCTCAGCTTGGGGGCGAAGGATACAGCAGCCCTTGAGCGGAGAACGTTAAATGCTTTAGGGGTCCAGCTTTGGTAGTACTGGGCCTTGTAACCTCTGACCTTTTGATCAAAAACCCAGACACTTACCCCCTGAGCCACCCCTACTGCCCCAAGATTGCCGAGACACCACATATCGATTATGAGGGCTGATTTTAAGCAGATAGGGCCAGTGTGGACGTCATGCATTTTTTATTTTTCTCTTTAGAACAGGAGTGAGAAACCATTCTGTCCTCACAACCATCTCAGTCTGTTGCCACAGACAACTCTTTCTATTTTCAGCTCCCTGAGCTCATGATGCGTTTGTGTATCTCTGCGGCTATTAATATCTTCCTGGATTCTGTAGTAACTAAAAATACTGCAGTTTTAAAAATAAACACAAGGGTTCAATTGGACAGTAAATACAGAAAATTGGTTGTAGCAAGTTCACATGAATCAATGCAGAAGTTCTTCGCACTCTTATTCTACTCCTTCTTTCACAAACACCAACCCAAAGCCAAAACGACGCAGACTTTATTTAAGCGTAATCGTTTTTGTCCTTCAGTAACAGAAGCTCATTTAATAAGCCGGAGGGAAGATAAGACTCTCGGGGGAAGCGAGCATGGATCACGAGGGACGGCTTACAGTCTCCGGGACGGACCGACCTTCTTTCCTCCACTCACGCTCCAGTTACCGAAACCGAACGCACCCTGAAACGAGTAGCAAGCTCGAGCAATACAAGCACAAAGAGGAAGATTATGGAACTCTGTCTGCTTAACAGAGATTGCTGCAGGGAATCTAGTTTACATGATCAGTCGCTTCCTGACTCCCCTGATGAATAGTTCATGCTTATGAATACATTCCACTTCTGAGCTCATTGTATACCAAGTATATAACCCTGAAGATAAACGCGGCATTTTTCAAGGAGAGCTGGGCTTCTCGGTGCCGTGTTTGCGTAGTGTGAACTTTTCCACATGGACAGATAGATGGACAGATGGAAGGCGCTAAGTGGCCGGCACTTGAGTGTTTACATTGCGCATGTTCCACATCTCCATTTTTAGTTTTCCACAGGCCGAAAGCGCTATTCAGCACAAAGACGTGGAACTTTTATTAAGCCTTTAACTGCTACTACTATTAATATTAATAATAATATTACTAATACAGTTATTGCTAATGTATGCTAATTGCTAATCGACCTTAAAACGTATTTAATTAGTTTATTCATTTAAAAGGCTGAGGCAAAATTTTTTTGCACCCTATTTCTAGAGTTTATTTTAATTAACTTTTAGAATAGACGAATATATTTTTTTTTCTTTCTTCAAAGGATTGGTTTAAATTTTGTTTGCAGATATCCAAACACTTCTGTTTATACTCTTATTTTCTGCAAATTCTGCAAATGGCTACTAAGATTGCACCTAAATCAACAATTTATAGGATCATCAAGAACTTCAAGGAAAGAGGTTCAATTCTTGTTAAGAAGGCTTCAGGGCGTCCAAGAAAGTCCAGCAAGCGCCAGGATCGTCTCCTAAAGAGGATTCAGCTGTGGGATCGGAGTGCCACCAGTGCAGAGCTTTTGCTCAGGAATGGCAGCAGGCAGGTGTAAGCGCATCTGCGCGCACAGTGAGGCGGAGACTTTTGGAAGATGGCCTGGTGTCAAGAAGGGCAGCAAAGGAGCCACTTCTCTCCAAAAAAAAACCCATCAGATTGATCTTCTGCAAAAAGTATGGCGAATGGACTGCTGAGGACTGGGGCAAAGTCATATTCTCGGATGAAGCCTCTTTCCGATTGTTTGGGGCATCTGGAAAAAGGCTTGTCCGGAGAAGAAAAGGTGACGCTACCATCAGTCCTGTGTCATGCCAACAGTAAAGCATCCTGAGACCATTCATGTGTGGGGTTGTTTCTCATCCAAGGGAGTGGGCTCACTCACAATTTTGCCCAAAAACACAGCCATGAATAAAGAATGGTACCACCAACAGCAACTTCTTCCAACAATCCAACAACAGTTTGGTGAAGAACAATGCATTTTCCAGCATGATGGAGCACCGTGCCATAAGGCAAAAGTGAGAACTAAGTGGCTCGGGGACCAAAACGTTGAAATTTTGGGTCCATGACCTGGAAACTTCCCAGATCTTAATCCCATTGAGAACTTGTGGTCAATCCTCAAGAGGCGGGTGGACAAACAAAAACCCACTAATTCTGACAAACTCCAAGAAGTGATTATGAAAGAATGGGTTGCTATCAGTGAGGATTTGGCCCAGAAGTAGATTGAGAGCAGCCCAGTCGAATTGCAGAGGTCCTGAAAAAGAAACGCCAACACTGCAAATACTGACTCTTTGCATAAATGTCACGTAATTGTCGATAAAAGCCTTTGAAACATATGAAGTGCTTGTAATTATATTTCAGTACATCCCAGAAACAACTGAAACAAAGATCTAAAAGCAGTTTAGCAGAAAACTTTGTGAAAACTAATATTTGTCATTCTCAAAACTTTTGGCCACGACTGTATATGTTACCTCAAGCTTGGCTAAATACACCTATAAAAACTTCATTAAATTTGTTCAGTATGTTAAACCGTGATGCTTGCACAAACAAACAGACAGACAAAAATCCTTAATTGTGTAATGTGTTCTATTACACATCTTATGTTCTCACAAATAATTTTTTTCGCACATATCGCCAATGTACAAACACGCCAACTTTACAGTTTTATTATAGGTATATAATGAAGTCATGAATACAAAAATTCAATAAAGAATTCCTTTTTCGTCCGTTCAGGATTGTTTGTCCGATCTGAATTCTACCATGAGCGCGTGGTCAGGAATGTGATCTTTTAAAATGTGCGTTTCTTGCTGTTTCTCTGTCTGCAGTCCAACACTAGCAGTCCTCAGTCCCAAAGACCAGCTGACCTTTCTGACGACGAGGTCAATGAGCTCTTCCAGAGGCTGGCTGAGGTGCAGCAGGAAAAGTGGCTGCTGGAGGAGAAGGTGTGTTCTTTGACGTCTCTCCTTCGTGTTGACTGATAATTTAATTGAAATATATTTTCCACCCTTCAAATGAAGACAAAAACGTTATAGTCTGAGTGTAAAGTGATTTAATTTTAATGGTTAAGCATTTCTATTGTAACAGACGTTTCTAACGATTGCTGATGTTTTCTTGTACTTGTTGTGCAGACACTTTTATCTAAAGAGCATTTTAAGAGAGGGGAGATTTGAAATGCAAATCTGAGTAGATGATGATTAGGGGCTTTGATCAAGAGTGAAACATTGGCGCTCAGACTTTTCTAGGATTTAAACAAGAGCGATCAGGGCCAACTGTATTAACTCCCGATGTGGCGTTGGTTAAAAGCCAGACTTTGTGATGTCTCTAAATGCCAAGTTGTGTTAGAAGTGAAAATCTCATTGGCTTAACAAGCTGTAAGTATATTTATTTTATTTGCTAAACAAATACAAGAAAGCTTAGTCCTTAATTAGTGTCCTAAGCACTGATACTCGTTCGTCGTGATGCTTTTGGTGTGAAATATATACCTGTAAGAAATACACAACACAAATCCAATCGGTTGTTTATCTGACACAGGGTTATGTGCATCAAGTCAAAGCACTGGTTTAGTTTGAGATTAGACACACTCCTGTTACTCCATCTCCTGACTTTAATAATCACGGGTCACCGGCCAAATCAAGGTTAAGATTCCGTGACTTGACATGTTGCATTGTATTTTTCCCTTCGAGTGAAGGAGAGGCTTTGTCGTGATGTCCTTTTTTACCTGCCACATCCACTTAGTCAAGAAATGTTTGTCATGTCTCCTGATGCGTTGAGGGAGCAGTAAGGCACGTGCTGTTTGTTCCCACGTCAAGGTGAAACACTTGGAGGTCAGCTGCTCCTCTATGGCCGACGACATCTGCAAGAAGAGCGCCATCATAGAGACTTACGTCATGGACAGCAGGAGAGGTAAGAGGCTCAGTGACTCTCGGTTTGTGTTTTTTGGCCCCAGGCTTATTTGCTTTGTCCCGAGCCGTCACACTGCAGTGTTTGCAGTTTCGGTCAGCTGTAAGTCATGCCTCAGTTGCTTTTTTTAATTATTACTTATCATGAGAACAACTGGTGTCCATTGATGCATGAAATAAAAAAGCTGTCATGATGTTACACAGTCTATGTAATCCTATATTGGGTTTTGTCACCAGGCAACTCTCAAATGAAATGCCATTTCCTTGGGGTTTTAAGGCTGCGTCGTGCCTCCCATCCGTCCTGCTTGAAATAGTTATGACGATGATTTTTAAAAAGATTATTAGGGCTCATCAACTTCGATACAGGTATCGAGTATAGATCTGATACAATGCTAATTTATGTTGCAGTCAGAAGTTTACATACACTCGTCATGAACATAAATGTTATTGTTGGGCTTCCGGTGATTTCTTTGAACTTGATGTTTTTCTGGTGAAGAATGATTGCACAGCATATATCTTTAATAGAACAAAACCCCAAGTGGTTAAGGGATTGGAATATGGTTTGGAAGGTCCCAGGTTCAATCCCCACGCCCACCAAGTTACTACTGTTGGACTCTTGAGCAAGTCCCTTAACCCTTAACCGCTCAGATATACAGTATACAAAGAGATAAACATTTAAGTTGCTCTGGATAAGGTAAAGTAAAAAACAAACAAACAAATGAACCAGCACCTTACCTTTGAAAAGAACCACGACAGAGCAGAGTTTCTGTGTAGAGCAGAGTGTGTGTGTCTGTGTGAAGCCGGGGAGGGGGGGGGTGTAAAGGCGAGAGAGTGTGTGTGTGTGTGTGTGTGTGTGTGTGTGTGTTGGTGTGTGTGTCGATGTCAAAAAAACTCGGCACTCGTAAACCAAGACATGCTCGTTTTTCAAGTAAAAATTTTATTAAAATCTTTGCTCGTAAACCGAGTTACTCGCAATCCGAGGTTCCATTGTATATAAATATATTTTTCAGTCTTTATTTATTACGGTGCTGTCTTTGGTGATCTTCTGTGATCTGGTGATTTGGTCTTCTCTCTGTGATCTTAGCTGGTGGGCCTTTTTAAAATTTTCTAAAATCTTTTTCTTAATCTTAAATCTTATTTAACCCTAGTTAAACCTTTGTTTTGCTGTTTAGCATTAGGTGGATGGATTATATAGGCTTTGGTAGGTCAAATAGGTGAGAGAAATGAACAAGCCCAGTGGCCTAGGAGTACTCCTACCAGCCCAGGTATGATCAAGAATGAGTGCAAAAAATTGCAACATACTATAGATTGAATTTTTGGTGTCAGTTGATTTTGCACGATGATTCTTCAGTCTTTTGTATTCTTAGATCGAAATTACTTCATACATTTTCTATATAGTTGATCATGTGTAGAACCTGAGGGACACCTTGAGAAAGGGCATACCTTGGATCACATACACAACACCACACATTAAAACCAATCACAAACTACAGACAATTTTGAGCCACCAATCAACCGACTGGGCAAGTCTTAGAACTGTGGGAGGAAACCGGAGTACGTAGAGGAAGCTCACCAGGAACATGGAGTAGACATGAAGTCCACTTCAAACATGACCGACTGTATGTAATAGAACTGTAGGTGAGGTGTAGGAGAGAGAGGATCAGCGAAGAACATAAAGTTTCATGTTGGAGCACATATCACTCCACTTGTAACAAAACCACAAAATCCTTGAAAAGGACATAAAGTTCCTCCTGTAGCGTCTCTGCACTTTGCTCAGATTAGCATCAGTTCTTGCCCTCTGTGTTATCTGTCTGCCTTGATGCCCTTTCTCTCAGGCCAAATGAACATTACTGTAATGAAAATCGACTTTAAGGGATGAATGGGGTGTGTTTGCTCCTCTCTGTGTTTCTGCTGTATTTTATTTTATTTTATTTTTTTTTTTCAGTCACTTCTGTGCTGATTAGAAAACCACTGCACTGAGAGGGTGCAGATGCTCTGATGAAGTGTGTTCTGGTGAGTTAATGTACTAAATCAGCGGCTGATTGAAAATAATCAGCTTTAACAGCTGTCGGAAGAAAACTGATGATGGCGTCGCTCAAGTGGTATTTGGTAGGTCGGTTGATGGACTCGGAAAAATTGATGGCCTGTTAGTGTAGTGGCACACTGAGACGCAACACCTTCTTTGCATCCAGCTTACCTTAATACGCAATTCCATTGTATAAACATATAAGTGCGATCCTGAGCAAGATAACATTATAGTTGACTGACTGATTTATTTATCTTAGATTTGTTCCAGAGTTGAAAATACGAAAGAGCGAGGAGGAGGCAGTGTGATTTAGTTTTGCCTTGAATGCTGCGATACACAGATCAGTTTAGCCCTCGTCGAAGTCACTCAGATCTTTGCATTTGCCTGTTTTTTTTTGCTTCCAACACGTCGACTTCACGGACAAAAGATTAATTCTTTCATGTCTTTGAACAGCTAAAAGATAACAGCCCTTAAAGATTGTGTAGGTCAGTCCTGCGATAACCGTGCACCCGTCAGACTGTAGGTGCGCTCCTGTGCTTAAACATGCAGCACTACACTGATGATATTCCAAAGATGATGTGAAAGAAAAAGTATAATTATCACACAGTTGGTGCCTTAAAAGGCACCTTTTAGAAGGAAAAAGCAAAGCACGAGTTTAAATTTTAAATTTAATGAGCACCATCCTTGAAATACATCCTTCTTTCCTTCAGGGCAATGAGAAGGAAAAATCGTTGTAGTGATGTCATAGTGGTTAACACTGTGGCCTCGCACTTCCTGGGTCGGGGATTGATTCCCAGTCATGGAGTTCTCCCTGTTCTTGTTGGGTTTCCTCTGGCGACACCCCGACCAATTGAACGAATACTTCCATTAATGATTCATCAAAATCTGCATGACTAATTACCCAGTCAGTATTCATTTGTGCCTTCATTCAGTTACGATGCAGAAACTCTAGGTTTCAGTTCAGAACACGTCTGAGAAAACCTCTAGCGTTCAGAAATCTGATTGGCTGAATTTCACCACACATCCCTCGGGTCCTAACGGCGCAGCACCCAAAGACAGAGCTGCTGCGTTTTAAAACTCTTGAGCTATAAAATGCTTTTATTAAAGGCCTGCATGTGTCGCTACCGAAGTGCACTGCATATATTGCGATAATCAGCTATTCTAGCAAAAGTTTATAGACCTAATATAAAAACGTTTGTTTTTATATTTATTTATCGAAAGATAAAATTTACACAAAAAATGTACACCGCCATCTGGTGAATTTTTGGAGTGAACTAAAATTTTTTACGTGTTACCATGAAGATGCAAGATTAAGATGTGTTTATTAAGTAGATTTAAATTGCACACTCAAGCACGTATTAAAAACCATACTGTGTTATCTGTTGAATTTTTTGATGAACTAATGATTTTTGTCAAGGTATATTATTATATGTATTTAATGATACAACTGTGTTTAAATTTCAAAGTAGCATATCTTCTCTTCCCGTGGGCCAATTGCGATGAAACAAAGCCTATAAATTACCTCAAGCTTAGCCAAATATACTATGTGAAAACCCCATTAAAATTTGTTCAGTAGTTTTTACGTGATGCATGCTCAAACAGACCAAAAAAATATCTTGATTGTTGAAGATGTTACTCATCGTGCATGCCCCCACCCCAAATAATTTTTTCACACAAAACTTCAATGTACTGACACGCCAACTTTACAGTTTTATTATATGTGTAGTTTAACAAGATAAATAATTCACCAAAATGTTGAAATCATATTATCGAATCATTTAACAAGTTTTTTAAATATTTTGTGAGTGACATTTATCTCACTGCAACTAAACAAGGTTTATTAATTTATCCATCAATCCTCCCAAAGCACCCAAAGCACAGATCCATTAATTTTTAGAAAAAACATTTCCAAAAGCAAGTATTCGAAAACCCCCTTCTGATGTGAAATGACTCAGTTGATTGATCTGGAACTGGGCAGAGAGTCTCATGCTTGAGAAATCTCAAGTTATTTCATACGGAATGATATTGTGCCTGGTCTCTTGTCACCACGTTCAGGATAAACTTTATGCAAATGGTAGCTTTTAAAAAGTAAAAAAAGTTTAACAGTATTTTTCATTTGACCAGATGTATGCCACGATATTGTTTTGCACACATGATCAACTAAGAGTAACACGTCTGACAGAATCTCAAACACGAATAACACTTTTTCAGAGTATTCATTTGTGAACATCTGGTTTAATTAACCATGTTTTACACATATGGTGAATTCCTTAATGATTTAAAGTAATTGTTCTGAAGTTTTTAATTCCAGGAATAAATTAATATTTTTTTATTCCAGGAAAAAAGAAACATGCACGATTTTAATGATCGGTTGTGTAGTCAACCATCAAACTATTTTTACACACTGTGGTTGGCAGCACTACTTTCTGGATAACTTGCACTCAGTCAACAATGGGTTGATCTTGCTCTGTGTAGCTGTTAATCAGTGATGTCATGTCTGTGCGGTTTTTTATTTTATTTGAAGCTGTCCAGTGGATAAGTCGGCTCAACAGCCAGAAAAAAAAGAAGAAGAAAAAAACCATATATGTATTCATGAAGTTATCCAGTGGACCAGTCATATGGCAGCAGGTCAACACTTACTGTAAATCCTGCAGATACAGACCAAAAGCCTTAGTTCAAAAAATGGTGGGGGGAGGTGTTAGTGTGATATATCTGCCTTTGATAATGGTTTGGTTCTTAGTGCAAGTCAGGCTGGTCCGAGTCTTTCAGAAGCTGCTCTTCTCTTGGGATTTTCATATTTCATGCACAACACTTTCTACAGTTGACACAGAATGGTCCATAAACATGCGCACACATCTAGTGAGTGGCGATTCTGTGGGCTGCCTCGTTGTTGAAAGAGGTCAGAAGAGAATGGCTGGGCTGATTCAAGCTAACTGCCCTTGGAGGAGAAAAGCATATCAGATTGGAAAAGGGTCAAACCTAGAAGTAGTTGGGATACAAAAGCAGACGACCACATCAGGCTCCAATCCTTTTAGCCAAGAACTGTCAGTTTTTCCTGAGGAAATACATTAGACTGTTTCCTTGGTCGATTTAGATTCAGAAGTCAGACCCGTCAATTCCAATTTTGGCCATTACAAGAACCATCAACTTTTCCTGAATGGAAATTTAATGTTGTACAGTACGTTCATACAAAATTGTTACTATTAAATAATAGTACTCTGTTTTCTTTAAATTTATACAAGATTACTAGGACTCTCACTCTACACCCCCCGATAACTACAGTATAGTGGGATTTACCCTCCAGATGAATTGGTGTAACTTTAAATGTCATATATTTTATGTCACTACTAAAAAACTGTCAGATAATGCATTTCTTCCTTCAAATGACAAAAACGTGATTTCTTTTTTTTAATGTACATACACATTAGAGACTAAAAATGGATTTCTAAAAATTTTTAAATTCATGATTTTGTTAGATTTTTTTGCCCTTGTTTTATAACTCAGTTCCACAGTATGAATCAAAAGAAATGCTTTACTGTTTTACTTTCTTCAAAGTTCACAAGGTGAAACGAGAAAGGCTGTTATTAAACAGCCTATTTTAGTAATTGAAGTAGAAAACCACCAAAAACATTCTGATATTTCAACACCTTTATTAATACTAAAAAACATTATTGATAATTAGTGCAGCCCCCTTCCTTTTAGGTTCAAAACTTCGGCATGTATTTCAGGTCTTACCGTTGGAGGGTTTGGCTTACTATTTTTACTTTTCTAAGGAATGAAACCAATGGTTTTCCCCAAATTCCCATTTTTACGATTCAGGTCCAGATGGCCAGGTTCGTAGTTTTGCACAAAACATATCAAAAGTTCAGCCAGGTCTCACGAGTGCTAAAAAAAAGATGTCCGAGTTATGATGATTCATGCTGGACCAGCGCTGAACCTCTGCACTCCTGTGACTCCTAGCGTGCTCGTTTATGGTCCAATGGGAAAACCAGACACGTCCTGTTGAGCTGCTCGAAAATCTCTACAACGTGTGGGAAAAATCACATCAATCAAAAATATGTAGCCCTTTTTAAACCCTTCTAAATCACACTCTAAATTCAGTCCATTAAAAATAATTGGGATTCTACACTGTACAAACTGTGAATCAGCAAAAAGCTAGCTTTCTTACTGACTGATTCTCCCTCGTTTCTGCACCTTACAGTATATTGCATCCTTCAGCCGGGTCTCTTCACTGTTACCCAACCAACAACAACAACAAAAAAATGGAGCGAATTGTTTAACTGTTTTGCAGGACCTGACACAAAACTGAACTTTCAACAGGAATAAATTGACTTTATGCTCTGCTTGTCCCCCCCCTCCGAGGAACACCTACTATACCAAACGGCCATCCTGACACCCTACACACAAGAAACTTACTGTAACATCCTCTCCAATTACCGCCTTCTTTTTAGAACGATCAAAAATGAATGCTCTAGGAACGATGATATCCAGGCTATACTGTACCATGCCTTCTCTACTGTCTTTTGCTCTCTCTCACACACACACACACACACACGCACACGCACACGCACACACACACACACACACCCCAGGATTGATCATCTCTCAAGAAGGCCTTTTCACCGTTTTGCCAAGGAAAACCGATCCTCCCCTACTTCCGCATCCGTGCGCCACATTTCACAATTTTTCCAGGAATTATCTGTAACTAATAAATACTGTTGCATAAGAACAGTGGTGCTGGGAAATCGTCCACCCTGTAGCAAGTCCTTTGTTGTAGTGATTTTGTTTTTTTAAAGCATGACATTCATTTTTCACCTTGGGCCCTAACTGACCTTCTCGTACCCGGTGATCTGTTTAAGACATGGTTGAGTGCCTTCAATTAGAGAGTCAGTATTCATTGTCCATGGGGATTCACACTACACTCTCTCTCTCTCTTTCTCTCTCTCTCTCTCTCTCTCTCTCTCTCTCGGATGCCCCCTTTTCACCTTTTCATAAGGCATGCTCTCACCTTTTGCCCTATAAGGACCTTTTCCAGATGACGGAGATTAGTCATTACTTCAGGCATCTTATCTCCATTAGCCTGATTTAAAAGGGAAAAAGGGAGTAATAAAACAAAAAACAGGGTTAATTTTCTGTCCGCAGTGGAGAGGGAAGACGACGTGACTTCATCCATCCTCCCCTACGTGCTTTCCTCCTGTTTTAATTTCATGACTGACTGATTTAACATTTAATGCCAGACTAGGTTTCATTAAGGCCAGTGTCTTCTAATTGTAAATATTGTTGTATAAAAGTTGAAGGACTCTGATCCTTCTTGAGGTTGCAGAACACCGTTCAGTTTTTCTCAGTCTCATCTGTGCTGAGCAGTTGAAGAATAGTCAGTAACTTAAAGGCTGCTCTTGGTATGTGTGTGTGAGCGGGAGACATCTAAATGATCTAATTTTTTCCTCAGTTTCTGTACACAGTGTTTTATTTTTGTCTGTTACATTACGCTGTTCTTCATCTTGAGACCAGGAGATGTCTCGGTTTTTGATTTTCTGGTCCGCACCGCTTCAGGGCTTTGGACCGGAGTTGACTTCGTGCGCCTCATTTGTTTTGACTCGCTCAGGATTTGGCAGTGAACCAAAGCCGCCTATTCGATGCAGAATTAATCCAGACTATGCGAATGGTCTGACTTCCCATATTTGCTGATGTGTAATTTTCAGTTATGGAATACACCGAGATATTTACTGTACATCAAGGGGTGTATTTATATCTAGGGGTAATTTCAGGTTCCCACTGCTTATTTGTGGATTTCCGTCATAACGTACACACTGCATAACTATATTTATGTCAAATAAGATACTTTTTCACAGTAACTGCTATCATTTAAACATTTCGGACATCAACTGTGAACACATCCCTTTGTTTGTATAATCACAGCTACTATGATAAGAAACAGGGTAAATCAATCAGGTGCGTGTATTTTTATTTTATGTTATTTTTTCCTGGTGATAAAAACCCAGCTGGTTATGCTCCGAGCTCCAGGATCACGAAGACAGCTGTAGAACCGCGTAGAAGGAGTAAAACAAGATAAGACGTCATGTTCTCAGTTAGGAGTATGCCGTGTTAATCGTTTTCAGTGGAACTATCATGACGTCAAGGTTATTAATACGGCGAGATATGGTAAATGCAAGGAATGGTTATATTTAAAATTCAAAGCTCTCGCTGCACGCATCACTGTCTGGCATCTGCCCCAAATGCAAGAGCGCATCAAATATAACCATCCTGATCACGCAGTGGTTTTATTTAGTACGTTGCCTCATCCGTGTTGTAAAGAATTCCGTGCTACGCGACGCAAGTCTCTACATACAGTAGCATCTTGTTGGTCTGCTTCAGCTTGTGAAAACATACCAACACGTTGAAAAGCTTATAAGAGTTCCATTGTGTGGACATCGAACCGATGGCGAAGGCTATAGGAGCAGAATTAAGGACAAGTTCAGCAAAAGCTGAAGACGCCATTGCAGGATAAGGCTGACACGAGTAGAGATGTAAATGATTCAGCATGCAGACATGCCTGAGCGAACCCAACACTCATCCTCAATAATGCAGCACAGAGAGAGCGGGTGTTGCACTTTTCTATGCCTCCAAGTCTCTTACGGAGAGAGAGAACCTCCAAACTGAACAGTACAGATTCGCTTTTTTATTGTCTGGATCAAGTTGTGTTGGTTTCCTAAATAACAGGATCGAGGCAGAAATCTGATCTCTGCAGTTATCATTTTCCACTTTATTCGTCAGAGCTTGATGTATCGTCTAATGTGGGTGATTTTATGTTTGTGTTGCTATTTCTATAATGTTATTCATTGATAGTTGCTGCATAACAGCATTGTTTTTATATGGAAATGTTTTTCACAGTGAAGGTTGACTAATGGGAAAACACGAGATATTAAACGGATTCACACAATAAAGCAAAAATAATATTTCTGTTTTTGATTAGACGTACATTTTAAGGTAAACTGTAGCTATAGTCTGCAGGGATGGTTTGGGACCTGCTGCAGGTTTAGTAGGTCTTATTTATGGTGTTGTACTTTACCTTAACTTTACATACATATTTGAAAAATGAAATATCAGTGGGACACAGATATATGCTTCTTCCAGCTTTGCAAGCGTTGCTTAATTACTTCCCCCCTTCGTTCCCTCCCTCGGTCGCTGAGTGCAAGTTCCACTCCGTAACTCTCCAAGTCTGTCTTGACGCTTTGCTATAAACACCTCGAAAATATTCGGGGCTAAGCTTAAAATATTCAGGGCTAAAGTCCAGGACAAATCAGACCTAACGACAGCACTGAGACCAGACATTAATGTAAAACCATCGTAGGAACAGATTGTGTGTTTCAGTGCAAGTCTAATTAGGAGCACATCAGAAAATGTCATACATATTCCAAGCCAGTATGAGCTCTGACTCATGGCATAGGATTCCCCTTTTTTGGCAAAGTCACTATGCTCCAGTGTGCACAAACAAGCAAAACACAAGAAAAGAATTTCTTTCTGTTTGTCCTAGTTTCCATTTTTGTATTGGCTGGAGCTTCAACCAGCAAATGAGATGTTTCTCTCTACTGTGACCTCATATACCAAGATACCCTCCCATGCGTAATTTCCCATGTAGTTTGTTCATCAGAAATGCAGGGAGGGAAAACCTTAAAACTGGTGGGAAATGTTTGATAAGGTCCCAGACATCGATTTATTTCGTAGTCCTAATTGGCTAGTAAAATTAACTTCCTCACATTCAGGCATTCAGTGCAGTCCATTTAAAGCGACAGACACTGAAACAGTATGTTTAGGAAAGGAACGAAACAAAGAAATTCAGCTATTCAGGTGAATATTTCATCCGCTGATGGATCTGAAGTCAGCACTGTCGCTGGAGACGGTGTTTTTGATTTAAAATATGTTGCAAAGAGCGCAAGATCAGAGAAAGCTCAGATTTAACACGATTATTTAAAGCACCAATCATCAATTCTTCCTTGAACTTGCTGTTTCTGTACATTCATGTATTGGGATTTCAGTCTCTGGCACATGCTGTATTTTTCAAGTGCCGCATTATTTAGCTTACAGTAATCAAAATGCAGATTTGTAGCGCATTGATTTGTAGTTTGTGAAAAACTGTGTGCAATTTAAGATGGCTGTGTCTGCAAATGTGTGGGACAAAAGGGTCAGAGCTAATCTCACATTAAGGTTCAGAGCCTGTGTATGTGTGTGCGTGAGAAGCACTTTTCTCTCTAAGTGCTCTTCCTTGCAGGAAGAGTCAGACGAAGCTCTCAAGTGAACACGCCTTGCTGCAGACTGCAGGTCCTCCACCCCACCCACCGTGTGTCTTGTTGTGGACATTTATTGGTGCATGAATTAACCTAACTTATCACATACCTTCAAGGATTAAAGCACGTTGCTACAAATCGTTTAATGTTCTCATACCGGATTTTACCTTCACACAATAAGAAAACCCACAAACCTTTAAACAGCTTAAGGGGTGGTAGGGGGAAAAAATGTCTTGTGAATTGAAAGAAGTGGTGTTTGATACAGGACTATCAGCAAAGATTTATTCCAGTAGGGGGGAAAGATCATGTAATTCATCATGCTATGTTTCAGGTTTATGGCAGCATATGACACACGGCAGCAAGTAGGCAGGAGCCTCTTGCAGAGATATAAGAGCCTGTTTCCCTCCCACTCATTTTTTTCCCCATTTAACCTGTCTAGTTCCAGTGGGAGTTGGCTTGAAGGGCTGTAGTTAGTGTGGAGGCAGCAGGTGCACCGGTGAGACAGGAGACGCATCTTTCTGGAAAACCTTCACTGGTGTCCAAATGAAGAACTGAACACAAATCGGATTCTCAGTGCACCGATTCACCATTGTCCTTTTATTTATTTATTTTTGGTCCATTAATTCACTGTCATATTTGCACAGAACAGAGGGTCATCATTTACACCCTTTTATCCTCCCCTGTCCTCTGGTCAGCTCTGCGGCCGGGGATGCCCTGAACGGCTAACCGAGAAACCCCTTGATGATCTAAGCTTCTCCTTAGAGTAGCCAGACGTATCTGGTTAACGTTCTTCTCCTGGGCATCAAGCTAAAGAGTGATCCTGGCTCTGCTCCACACCTCTGAAACCCATCCCAGTAGCATTTTCCACCCATTAGGGCAAGGAGTCCTCTCTGTAAATCTGCTTTGCGGATTCATCAGAGCATCTCAATAGAGCTCTGACTCGGTGCTGCAGCAAATTAGACTTAATGCTGCTGATCAATATGAAAGAAATACTAGTTACAGGCAACCCTGGCATATTCCCACCGAAGCAGTCGTTAACACAGGCTAGCAGTCGTTTCCCCAGTTGGCGGTTGAAGGATATCCCCTGGACTTGTGTCCCAAAGTTCAATATATTCAGTGTGGTGTGACCTGAACAGAATATACCGATATTGACAGCTACAGTCTTAACAACAGTGGGAGGCAAAAAAAATCCAATAATTCACTTACTCCTCATCAGATTGCATTGCATATTTATTAAATGACGGAGATGCCAATGTGTGGCTATTTTTTCGCCATGAAACATTAAACTCAGCTAGAGCTCTAGATAAAAATAAAGATGACTGTTATTCCATAGACTGGAAATAAATATATTTGCCTGTGTGTCTGCACTTTCAGGTTTTATTTATGTATTTTGATGCATTAAATCATGTATGCAATTCCAAACACAGTGACAACTGCTTATTAAAACTGACTGGCCTCAGTCCAGAAAATCATCATAATGCTGACTGAAATTGGTATATACAGTAATTCTCTTCAACAAAAGCATGATTGTAATAAATCACAATTAGGCCTGCCATGTGAGTGTTTCTTCTTTTCATCTTCTAGAATCTTATGAAATGCCTGTAAAGGAAAAAACCCTGATGCTTATGGATACGTACATTTAATGACACTGGATCTTTGTGCTCTTCAGTTACATTGCTCCTTCTTTTCAGTAGGCTCTTATAGCTCAGGAATCCTTCCCAGGCTGACATGTGAGAGAGAGCATGGTGTGGGTGGTCCTTCATATGTTTGAAAGAGTAGGTGGCCTTTCCTCATGGTGGTGCAAGTGGCAGTTCTTGCTCATGATGGGAGTTGGCAGTTCTTACTCAGGATGGTGAGACTGGATGGTTCTTACTCAGGATGGTGAGACTGGATGGTTCTTACTCAGGATGGTGAGACTGGATGGTTCTTACTCAGGAATGGTCAGACGTGGTGGTTCTTACTCAGGATGGTGAGACTGGTTGGTTCTTACTAAGGATGGTGGGACTGGATGGTTCTTACTCGGGAGGGTGAGACTGCATGGTTCTTACTCAGAATGGTGAGACTGGATGGTTCTTACTCAGGGTGGTGAGACCGGGTGGTTCTTACTCAGGGTGGTGATACTGGTTGGTTCTTACTAAAGATGGTGGGACTGGATGGTTCTTACTCAGAATGGTGAGACCAGGTGGTTCTTACTCAGGATGGTGAGATTGGATGGTTCTTACTTGGGAGGGTGAGACAAGGTGGTTCTTACTCAGGATGGTGAGACTGGATGGTTCTTACTCGGGAGGGTGAGACTGGATGGTTCTTACTAAGGATGGTGGGACTGGATGGTTCTTACTAAGGATGGTGGGACTGGATGGTTCTTACTAAGGATGGTGGGACTGGATGGTTCTTACTCAGAATGGTGAGACTGGATGGTTCTTACTCAGGATGGTGGGGCGGGTTGGTTCGTACTCAGGATGGTGAGACTTGGTGGTTCTTACTCAGGGTGGTGAGACCAGGTGGTTTGTACACGGGAATGGTCGGACTCAGTTGTTCTTACTCGGAATGGTCGGACTCAGTTGTTCTTACTCAGGATGGTGGGACTGGTTGGTTCGTACTCAGGAGGGTGAGACTAGGTGGTTCTTACTCAGGGTGGTGAGACCCGGTGGTTCCTACTCAGGATGGTGAGACTGGATGGTTCTTACTCGGGAGGGTGGGACTGCATGGTTCGTACTCAGGAGGGTGAGACCCGGTGGTTCTTACTCAGGATGGTGAGACCCGGTGGTTCTTACTCAGGATGGTGAGACCCGGTGGTTCTTACTCAGGATGGTGAGACCCGGTGGTTCTTACTCAGGATGGTGAGACCCGGTGGTTCTTACTCAGGATGGTGAGAACCGGTGGTTCCTACTCAGGATGGTGGGACTGATTGGTTCTTACTCAGGGTGGTGAGACCCGGTGGTTCTTACTCAGGATGGTGAGACCCGGTGGTTCTTACTCAGGATGGTGAGACCCGGTGGTTCCTACTCAGGATGGTGAGACCCGGTGGTTCCTACTCAGGATGGCGAGACCCGGTGGTTCCTACTCAGGATGGTGAGACCCGGTGGTTCCTACTCAGGATGGTGAGACCCGATGGTTCCTACTCAGGATGGTGAGACCCGATGGTTCCTACTCAGGATGGTGAGACCCGATGGTTCTTACTCAGGATGGTGAGACCGGTGGCTCTTACTCAGGATGGTGAGAACCGGTGGTTCCTACTCAGGATGGTGAGAACCGGTGGTTCCTACTCAGGATGGTGAGAACCGGTGGTTCCTACTCAGGATGGTGAGAACCGGTGGTTCCTACTCAGGATGGTGAGACTGGATGGTTCCTACTCAGGATGGTGAGACTGGGTGGTTCCTACTCAGGATGGTGAGACTGGATGGTTCCTACTCAGGATGGTGGGACTGATTGGTTCTTACTCAGGATGGTGAGAACCGATGGTTCCTACTCAGGATGCTGAGACTGGATGGTTCCTACTCAGGATGGTCGGACTGATTGGTTCTTACTCAGGGTGGTGAGACCGGGTGGTTCTTACTCAGGGTGGTGAGACTGGTTGGTTCTTACTAAAGATGGTGGGACCGGATGGTTCTTACTCGGGAGGGTGAGAGTGGATGGTTCTTACTCGGGATGGTGTGACTGGATGGTTCTTACTCGGGATGGTGGGGCGGGTTGGTTCGTACTCAGGATGATGAGACTTGGTGGTTCTTACTCAGGGTGGTGAGACCAGGTGGTTTGTACACGGTAAAGGTCGGACTCAGTTGTTCTTACTCAGGATGGTGAGACTGGATGGTTCCTACTCAGGATGGTGAGACTGGATGGTTCCTACTCAGGATGGTGGGACTGATTGGTTCTTACTCAGGGTGGTGAGACCGGGTGGTTCTTACTCAGGGTGGTGAGACCCGGTGGTTCCTACTCAGGATGGTGAGACTGGATGGTTCCTACTCAGGATGGTGAGAACCGGTGGTTCCTACTCAGGATGGTGAGAACCGGTGGTTCCTACTCAGGATGGTGAGACTGGATGGGACTGATTGGTTCCTACTCAGGATGGTGATTCCCGGTGGTTCTTACTCAGGATGGTGAGTCCCGGTGGTTCTTGCTCAGGATGGTGAGTCCCGGTGGTTCTTGCTCAGGATGGTGAGTCCCGGTGGTTCTTGCTCAGGATGGTGAGTCCCGGTGGTTCTTGCTCAGGATGGTGAGTCCCGGTGGTTCTTGCTCAGGATGGTGAGACCCGGTGGTTCTTGCTCAGGATGGTGACACCCGGTGGTTCTTGCTCAGGATGGTGACACCCGGTGGTTCTTGCTCAGGATGGTGACACCCGGTGGTTCTTGCTCAGGATGGTGACACCCGGTGGTTCTTGCTCAGGATTGTGACACCCGGTGGTTCTTGCTCAGGATGGTGACACCCAGTGGTTCCTACTCAGGATGGTGATTCTCGGTGGTTCTTGCTCAGGATGGTGACACCCAGTGATTCCTACTCAGGATGGTGAGACCCCGTGGTTCTTACTCAGGATGGTGAGACTGGGTGGTTCTCACTCAGGATGGTGAGACTGGGTGGTTCTCAGTCAGAGTGGTTCAGGGGGTCAGATATGAAGCTTAGGGAGCTAAGCATGACTAACAAAGTGTAGGGAGAGTGATTTAAAGAAGTCTCTTATGTAATTTTGAACACTGAATAATGATTATTTTTACTTACTATTACTACTACCTTGCTTCAGCAACTGAAAGAGGGAACCCTATACATTCTGAATCGTCCAAGCAAGTCTGATCATCTGTATGCATCTGTATAGAATTCTTTCCATTTGAGCACAAAAACAGCACTCAAATGTGCAATGAGAGTTTGAAAGTTGCCCACAGGAAGCAATGCATTTGTGGCTTCTAAGTGCTGTGTGGCATAGGGAAAGAACACGAGATTATCAAGACTTCTGAGTACATGGTACATTAGTAATTATGACATGATTGCATTCACTTTTTGCATATTGCGTTTTGAGGATTGAAGTAGAGGCAGAGTCCATCAATGTTTTTGTTAATGTGTCTAGTTTACTGTATATTGATAGGCAACTGGTCAAATGCAATTGACTACAATTGACATGTTCATTATAGCAACAGTACAATACATCTTTCCTGTGATCTTTTCAAAACAACATCTTTTTGTTTGTTAGCTGATATCAATTTGCCTCCTCCTGATTACAGACCCACTCCGACATGAATAGTCAGTAGATGTTAGTACTATCTAATGTTTTAGTGCACTCTCCAGAGTAGGGTGGGGGTTTGTGTATTTGTACAAGATAAATGTATTTTGGTTTCCTTGCAAGTTCAAATGTAATCAGCAGTTTAGAGGAAAGTGCAAACGGTTCATGGTCAGTTATGCCTTTTTTGTTGTCGTTGTTCATAGCACTGTTTGTTCTCTTCCAAAGTAATTTCATCCAAAGTTCACATTGTGCAGCGAAGACAGAAATTCAGTCCCAAATATGGCAAAGAAAAATCAAATGACTGCGATACTAGTGTGTGACGATTGTAGGTGTAGCTAGATAAGACCATCTTTAAGAGATGCGGTGGAGATATTTTATTCAATTGAGAGTTAGTTTGCCCCCGGAGTTGTAAACTGACCTTGAAATCCTCCAGTCTCGGAGGTGGAGTGATATCGGAGATAGAGGCAGCCTGATCGGATTGATAACTTTTGCCCTTGACATGCTTGGCAGGAGCACCAGAACTCGACTCGCTGTCGTGCTCGCAAGTAAATCTCTACTGGAGCATATGTCAGTTCTGCTGATGTATAACTGCATCTACACTCACTGGTTAAGAACAGTAGATAGCCGTACTGTATCATTAACCACAAATTACAGCAGGTCTTGTCTTTATTTTTGGGCTCACTTTGTCTCTTTGCAATTTTTAAAGGCCCTTAAATACATACTGGAATCTGAAGAGTTTTCCACGAGTGAATAGTGAGCGTATGTTGAGAACAAGGAACATTGATCTTGTGGTTTTGGGAATGGTGAGGATGAGGAGCGCTCGTACAGGAACATAGAGAGGAGTGCTTGAGAAGAGGACAGTGACTACGAGGAGAGCTTGGTGAGAGTGTCACGAGCAAGGCACGAAAGAGCAATTCTAGCGCCTCATGTACCCAGTGGCCCTTGGCGGGAGTTCTCACCAACTCTCTCCTGGATTATTGAAACCACTCTCCAATGCCCTCTTCATTCTTCTCAAGTCTGTTTTCAAGTAGAAAATGCGTTCTCGGAGTCATAGGAGTCCTCCTGGATTATTCTTCGATCTCTTCAGTCACTCCTTGATCCCGCCATTGTTGTCATGTGTCCATAAGATCTTCAAGAACTACCAAGCTCTGTGACTTTGGTGTGCCCAGGAGTGAATCTACGAAGGCCAGGAGAGAGCTACAAGAGAAAAGCATTAATATATATTTTTTTTCTCATGAAAAGCCTTCGCAAGGAATTGGTGTGTCCAGTAATTCCGTAGCTTTTTGCCAAGATTGATGAGAATGAAGAGAGGCTTGGGGAGTTTGAAGAAAGACCCACAGCACCCTGGAGTTCCAGGAAATCCACAGGCGTACGCCAGTTTTCTTGCCAAAATCGCTCTCTGCAAGATTTCTCATCAGACTCCCATGTGTATGGAAGTTCGTGCTTTTCCAAAGTGTGAACAGACATCTTTCATTTCCGTTCAATAGATGCTGATTGTTGTGCATTGTTGCAACTGATGCATCAATAATCTAGCTTCGGAATGTTGCAGGTGAATGGATGTGCAGTTCAATCTTCCTCCTCTCCCACTGTTCTCATATAAGAGACTAATGGACTATGTATATTAATGAGCCTGCTGGAGAAATCACTTGCAGGATCATCTTTAGTCTTGTTTATTTTTGATTGCTGCTCTCTGCAAAATGATGCACATTAAGAAAGCAATTTGTGTGTCAGAATTAATTGGGTTTATTTCAGAGTTTGCTTCGTAAGCATGCTTTTACATGCCTCTCAAGGGGTGCAGGTGCGGTACAGCTGCAGCGTGACCAGATTAGAGGACAGATGAAATCTGTTCAGTTTCTGGTCGTTTCATTCGACGTACATCTTTTTAGCGTGTTTAGAGATTCCAATTTGAAAGAGATGGATGTTATCGTTGGCAGTCTTGTCGTTGAAGGTAAATTAAACACTTCTTACATGGTGTTGGAGCAAAGTCATCGACTGATTATTTTTCCTAGAAGAGCACATCATTGTCAAATTGGGTTCCTTATTTATGTACAGTAGCTTTCCCAGTGAGTTTGACAGTGCCCAAAAATGGCTTTGGGCTTTGTTTGAATGTTTGGATTGCACAATAACAAACCCTAACAGTTTTACCATGTAAGGTTTCCCAGAGTTTGCTGCATTTGAAAATATTTGCAGTTGTTTCCATAATGTAATTTTTTTATTTTTTTATTTTTTAAAGAAAATCACATTGCTTTTTTTTTGTTTATACCACAGCAAAAATGTTTGATCGTGGCAGGCTTTTTACCGCAGCCGTTTAAAAAAAATGTGTGTATGTATATGTATATATATATATATATATATATATATATATATATATATATATATATATATATGTGTGTGTGTGTGTGTGTGTGTATATATATATATATATATATATATATATATATATATATATATATATATATATATATATCGGATTCGTAGTAGTCTAGGCTCTTGAATAGATCCCATGTCACATCTGTACAGCCTAATGGCTTTACTTTAACGAGTCTTATCTAAGAGTGTACAAGAGTGTCTTCACTGTTAATTTTCTAATGGCATAAAAGTTCTTTAGCTTTGATAAATGTTCTTGATGTGCTCCCATGATCATTGTAATCTGGGCTAATGAAAGAGCTAATGCTTTGCTTTCCTTGAGATTGGTTTCACTTAGATGGCTTAAGTCTTGAGACAGTAGAGATGCAAGGAGGCAGGCCACAATATTCTCGTAAAACTTGATTGTAGGGGTGGGTCAAAAAAAAATAATCATCTCTATACAATACGTTTTATGACACAGAGAACTTTTGAATATTTATTTAAAAAAAGATTATGCGAAATGAAAACATTATATTGCAATAATTTTCTACGTCACATCGATTCAGCACCCAGCACCACAAGGTTACCACTGTTGGGCCCTTGAGCAAGGCCCTTAACTCTCCACTGCTCGTATATGTAATAAGCCTACTGTAAATATCTGATGAATTCTGGACAGGATTCAAAACTTTCATAACTTTATAAATTAAAACATTTAAATATTACAAACGTCTATCACGTTACCTGCGCCATCATTAAAAAAGTATATCAAAGCATCGTTGATGACAATACTGATATATCACACCACCATATACAAAATCTGCTCACGTAATAAATCACCACAAGTCACACCGCATCCGTGATCCAGACCACAGCCTCGATTTATCCGTCATTCACACATCTCAATCTCTTCTCCTGTCACACAGATGGAGGAGGAGCTGCGTCTCATGCTGCTCACCAAGGAGAGAGGGGAGGTTTGAGTTCGGTGCTCCGGGATCTGGTCAAGCCTGGAGACGAGAACCTGCGGGAGATGAACAAGAAGCTGCAGAACATGTTGGAGGAACAGCTCACCAAGAACATGCATCTACAGAAGGTACGATGGAGAAGATGTGGAAAAAACTGTATTTTACTGCCATACATGAAGGTGTCCTTATGATAACATAATGCAGTACGTTTCACATACAGTATGCAGAGGACAAAATCTACAGCTTGATAAGAAAAAGAAGCAATTAGTTCACAGTACTAATATCATATGGTTTAGCTATAATCAAGAGCTGGTGGTACAGTAGTTTGGGGCAGCCGAAGTGCCTGATGGGGGATGATTTATACATTTACAGTTGTACAGGCAGCCATCTTAGGAATGATCTAGTTGCTTCAATTTAAGAGCTTTACAGGCTTTTAAATAATTGCTATTGGATCCGGATCTAAATCCAGGTAGGTCACTTGAATCTTATCGAACATGACTCATGAGACTTCCCGATTTGCTAATAAGCTGCATAAACTATCAGCATGGTCCTGGAGGATTGTGTGCAGAGCCAGTTCTGACAGGGTGCTAGGCAGTGTGCGCGCGCGGAGGCGGCTTGCTGTCACGACGCTCCGAGACTTCAATGAAGGGAGCTTATTCATCGAGAGCCAAAAAGTGGGTGGTTATTTTTTATTTTTTTTTAACGATGGAGCCGGTTACTGATGCAGGAATAGAAACTCTGCCCTGTTTGGAGCGATGCGTTTGATGGGATTACACCATCACACAGATCAGCTAATGACAATTAACCTTTCACATCAACATCCACGTTGCAAGAGAATTCACTCCGAGTGCAAGCGTGCAGGTAGCGTTTTAACAGCGTAGAGTTTTAATACAGGTTAACATGTTACTGAAAGTCCTGCTTTTATGTAACCCATGGTCATATGTGTTGGTATGGATTTCGATGTATTTATAATGATTTGTGGAGGTGTGTGGGCATCCAGTGTGGGAATATATACGGCTGTTCAAAAGAAGCACAACGTTATGAGAACACTAGAGTTGTGTAAAGGAATGAATTGGATTTCGGTGCTATAAATAAATAGCAGCGCAGCTTATGCAACAAGTCATTGACACTTCGCTATGATGAGTATCGGCTGGTCCCGAATGGTTCAAGATCACTTTTACCAACCACCAGCTACATTTCGAAGTTAAGTCATCAGTGCAAGAAAAATGGTGCACTTAGGAAGTTTTGAAGGAAGACGCAAGGACCAAAGTAGTTACCGTACTAACCACTAAAGTCGATGTTTCCTGTAAAGAGCCTGGCCGAGCCACATTGCTTTTAGTGCAAAGGTTTATCAGTATCATTTATTTGGAATTATCTAAAAGGTATGTATTCGATTGCTGAAGCATCAAAACGTTCTGTAGTTATACATTCTTGTATACTTATCAAACTATTAGAATATTTAATTTCAGTTATCCAGAAGCCGATCGCAACACCACTCACATGCAGCATAAGCCACAGAAGTTGCTCTGTTAAAGCGTCTTTATGGAATGTTAACCGGAAAGGGAAAGTGAAGTATGAAAACATACACAAACTAAAGGGATGATCACAGCCATAAGATGATTGTCAAACAAAGCTAATTCAGAAACTTGGAAGAGCTTCACCGGTGTGAATGGAGTGAGACTCGAGCCACCACACACAGACGTCTTCAAGGAAATGGGGGCTACAGATGTTGAATTCCTAGCATCAGTCTACTCCTGCACCAGAGACGATATCAGAGGCATCTTGCGTGGTATCAGAAGATAAAAAAAAAAGAACTGGAACGCTGCTCAGTGATCCAAAGTCGTCTTTTCGGATGAAGGTAAATTTCGCATTTCATTTGGGAACCAACTTCCCAGAATGTGAAGAGGCACAGAATCCCAGTCCAGTGTGAAGTTTTCACTGTCTGTGATGATTCGGATTGCTCCACTGTCATCTCTGTCATCTTCCAGGATAATAGTAGAGCACTTCCATCTGCTGACGAGCTTTGAGGAGATGCAGATTTCTTTCTCCACCAGGACTTAACACCTTCCCACAATGCCACAACTCCAACTTTATGATTTGCTGACATAATGTTACTGAGCTTGAACATCCATTTTGCCTGACCTAAATCTCTTGGGGTATTATCAAGAGGCAAACGAGAAACACCCAACCCAACAATAGAGATGAGCTGAATGCTGATATTAATGCGACCTGGTCTTCAGGAACGTCTCAGCTCCGTGCTATGTCACATTGGTGTAGTAATTAGTACTTAAAGAGCCCCGACCAAGTATTGAGTGCTTAAATTAACTTTTAAAAATTTTCTTTTAGAATTTTTGTATTATAAATCCTTTTCTGATTGAAGTTCAGAAATTAAGAAAATTCATGTTTGATTATCATGAACTGTAATATGTAGTGATTATAATTACAAACTTTTGATACATTCCATGTGATGTGTAATGAAACTGAATTCTGAATAAATTAATTTAACTTTTTTAAATAAATAACAGAAAAATTACTTTCACCATATTCAGATTTTTCTAGATGCACAACGCATATACTTTGATCTTGTGTTCATTTACATTTTATTGACAAATATACTGTAGCATATTTGTATTACATTAGATCAAAGTGGTAGATCAAATACAGCATCATCAATCCACTGTAGATGTGCTTGGGTTGTCCTTTAAACCTGCCTCATGGAGTTTATTGAAATCTGCGTCTTGCAAATATTTTGCGAAAGCCACTATTACTGCGATACCAAACAACATTTCATGAAGCCCCAGAAGGTGCGTCAGAGAATGCAGCCAGGAATAGGCCAGAATATATCAATAGTGAGAGGGTGTTTTTTTTTGGTGACAAGAGGCTAAGAGACGGTCTGGAACCTTGGCAGAGTCGTGCGCGGGTGTTATGGGAGCCCTGAGGGAGTTGTAGGTTACAGAAATGTCCTACTTTAACCTTCACAAGAGGAAACGTTACTGGAGATGGAGGAACAGGATGAGGGGGTGGTGTTCCTGGAGAAAGTTTTACAGGGCTGTCCTGTAGTGTTTAGACACACAGCAGCTTTTGAACTGCAACTTTATTTGAGCACCATGACCAGTATCACTTTTTTTTCCTTCTCTTTTTTTTTCTTTCTTTCTTTCTTTCACTCCTAAAATCTTTGGTTTTACTGTCACCACAGATTTTTTGGTCCTAACTGACATAAGGGAAGTTGATGTGATCTTCTGTTATTGTAGCTCATCTGTCTTGAGGTTGGACATGTACAGTAGTGTGGTCTGATCTCTCTAGTACAGTATATACCAGTCTCGCAGTTCTTCTTTTGACTTCTCTTTTTAAGAAGGTGTTATCATTCTCAGAACTGAATCTTTTTCTTTTTCACACCTTTAAGATAAACCTGTGACTGTAAAAAATCTCCCAAGATCAGCAGTTTTTGAAATACTCAAACCAGCCAACCTGGCGTTATAGTTGATGTCACTGAAATCTTCATGATACGAACATTAACTCTGAAGCTCTTGAGCTGTACTTTATCTGCATGGTTTTATACCGTATGTCGTGCTGTCACGAGATTTGCAGGTGTACAAGTATTTCTTTTAAATTGGCAGGTGGTTTATATATTTACGTTCAGTATGTAAACCTACGTGTTGCTGTCCTCTCACGCTATACTCTATGCTGTATGTGCTCCGGTTTCAGGAGAGGAGGAAATGTGAAGGAGGAGGAGTGCGTTGGCTGCTGTCCAGTATATGCCAGTGTGTAGAGGTAGAAGAGGTTGAGCTTGTTAAGGGAACTGGGAACGATCGAGGAGGGAAAGCTGCAGCTGATTGATCAATCGATAGTTCACTGGAAAGCCCAAGCGTCATTCGTCTTCTTCTCAGTCGCTCCTTCTTACACTCATTTGCTCTCCCTGACATAATCTCTCCTTCTCTGACTTATGATATTTACTTACTCCTTACATATATATATATTTTTTTGCCCTCACATCAAAACTATAATCCACTGCCAGAACAAAATGGCCACCAACCGCCGAGTTCAGCTTTGTTGTGCTGTTGTGTTCCTCCTCCTTTTTTCCCCTCCCGAGTAACACACAAGCTCTGGCCTCATGCATATTTGCTGCCACTAAAGTCTCGCCAACCCAGAAAACAAACAGGTCTGCTTAATATTTGATGGCTGTACAGTGAACTTGCGGCAGTCGGGGATGTGCTTCTGTGTGTTGAGATTTCATCTGAAGCCTGACCTTTGAGAGTGAGAATGAGATTCAGGGTGAGAGTTCGTCCTATTACTCACATTTCTCTGCTCTTCCCTTTCTATTTGCTTTGTGATGAGTAGGTTACCGTAAAACGGTGTCACGGTGATCGAAATATTGTAGTACAGGGGTGGCTGATCCTAAATTAAATGTCAGTCTGGTTCTGATATAGGTGGGTTTTTTTTTTCTTGTCTGCGTGGAGTTTCTGAGCATGTTTCCTATACTGTATGTTCTCTGGTTTCAACCAACCTTACAGAAACATGTGAGGATATTAATTGGGTCAGATATAGATGGGAATTACAGTTAATATCATAGCCAGTTCTATAATGCAAATTACAAGCGAAAATATGAACTTGGGGCGTTTCTAACATGCATGTTCATTGCCCTGTATCTCTTGAAATTTCCGTTGTCAAATGACACGAAATGATCTACCAGCCGATACGATATCATCACGATATCTAGTTGCCGATTCAATGTGTGTTGTATTTTCCAGATTCAATCTCAAATTTCTGTTACAATTCTAAACTTTGCTTAGAGCACATCACCTGTAGGATTATAAATGAACTGCAAAGATTTACCATCTCAATTACAATCAATTTTTGATAAATTAGATTTTGGAGTCAGTGCGCCGCTAAATGAATTGCCACACAAAAGAATGAACAAAACAATACGTGACTGAAGCGACCAGACAGCTGCTCCTAAACATTTATGGTTGTCTGGAGCACTTTTAGAAGCTTAAATCAGTACAAAATATTTAAGACAAATGCTCGAGACAAATAGGACAATAAACATTAATGTTATCGAAAACAGTGATGCCTGAAAATTTTATCTAATTGATCAAATTTTGTCACAAAGAAAAACGTGATCGTTCAGAGCAGTACCAGTTTTCTTCAAGTTTTTTTAGTAATGCATCCTGATAATAAACAAATGTTCCAGTATGTTGCAGCATGCCCTGTGTGTTTGTGTTTATGGCTGATGATCTTTTTTTTCTGTTTTCTTCCAGGATCTGGAGATGTTATCTCAGGAGATTGTGCGTTTGAGTAAATCCACCGATTCTGCACATGATCCCAAAGCCACGGGCTAACGGATAAAACAATAAAACCGCGCCGCGCCTCTCGATCCGATTGGCCACGGCCACGGCCAAAGAGAGATGCCGCACCTTCATACACCACAAACTGGATGACTGGATCGAGACCTTACATCCGCGCAGAAGAGGACGAAGCGTCAATCGCTCGCGAGTCCTCGACTGCTGAATGTACTTAACACTGTAACACTGCGTGTCGTTTTTGTCTCTGGCGCTCCAAAGAGCAGGGCGGTATCTTGCTAGCTGACCCAGAATGCTTTGCGTCCACGACCTGCTTCCGAACGGGCTTCAGCAAACGCCTCCACCGACCCCCACAAGCTTGTCCATGCTGACGAGAGGGTTAGTCGTTTGCTTCCCATCAACAGCAGCTTTCCCGTTCCATTCCCCCTCCTCTGTGTCTCACGTGTGTAAATATGAAAATAGAAACGATAAAATTAAAAGCGTATTAGTTCCAGATTATTATTAGATGTATAGTAATAGTGTTACAAGGAGAGTCATGCTGCTCGTTAAGGCGTGCGAGTTCGGAAAGGTTCATTAAACGTCCGCTGTTCATCACGGCAACAAATTAAAGTGTTTTCAGAGACACATGAGCGACCGTAATTGGGCCGATAATTGTCAGAGCTTTTCGCACGTCAGCTCGAAGCGCTGCTATGAAGAAAATCGACCTCACAGCCCCACGGCCTCCCCTCGTTAACCTAACCGCCTCTGCGCTTCTCTGCTTCGCTGCTTGTTTGATCCATTTTTAGTCTAGCAGGAGACTCCGCTCATGTCACAGCGGGTTCGACCCAAACGCCTGAATCTTATGACATCATTCCATTTACACATGTCAAAGCTTTGGGATAGAATATAAGACATTTTACTTGGCATCTGTTTAATGGTGAATGTTTTTCTTTTCTTTTCCTTTTTTTTTTTTTTTTTGGACACTACAGATTGAGCTGAGCTCAACCTTGCGCTCTTTTAAAAGTAATTCAGATTTCCTGTGTTATGTCCATGTCTTGCTGTGTGTAAACGCTTACACTGACATCATGCTCTTCAGTACCTTTGTTCCTTTGCTCATTCTATATAAATGTTAAATTGTTGTGAATTATTATTGTTTTTTTTTGTTTGTTTGTTTGTTTTTTAAGAAATCATGACCAAAACGCTATGCGGTTTTTCAACCAAGGGCAATTATTAATCGTTTAATATGAAAGGAATACTCCTGGACTTTTCAACTTCATCTCTGTATACCGCATCTGTAGTGCATGTGTGATTACCACTAACAAAAATGGATAACCTGTTCAGTTGAAATTCACTCTTGTGATCATGTCTTGCTCACATGGAAATCCAGTTAACTAGCCTAAAAACAGCACATTATTAACAATTCATAGTTGCAAAAGTAAAGCTGATCCATTGTTTCAAATAGGCTCTTGTGCTACTTTCTTAAACCTGATTACACTTTTGTGAGAAGTATTTGCAATGAACGATACAGCTTTAAACAAAAAGGGGTCAAAATGTGACAAACATGTTACATTTTTAAATAATTTAAGTAAACTTGCAATCAGAATAAGGTTGACGAATTTCTTAAAAGTATACCACAGCTTAATAAATTGCTCCCACCTTTCGTAAATACTCATATTTTGTGAGATTATCGCTTCTTCTTTGGGGCTTTTGGTGCAGTGGTAGCTTTACCCCCACCTGTTGGACTGGAGTCTTGAACAAAAAACAACTAAATAAGATTGCTTTGTGTTAGATGCAACATTTAAACAATCAACAACACAAATTATACAGCATTTCTGTATTTATTACAGAATATTTAATTCTGTAATAAATATTTGCAACCCTTATTAATTACTTTAAGTCGTTTCCTGTAAGAAATATAGTTGTTTGAGATGCAAGAAGCAAGAGGTGTTTTTACATTAGTACGAACATTTTAAGACAGTTTTGAGTTTCTTTGGGAACATCTGTATGGAGTACCTTGATGTTTGGATAATTTAAAAAGGGGGCGTGTTGTTATATCATGAAAATGTGAATGAAATAGTGATTTGTCCATGTCGGTCAAAGTGCACTTGTCGCACTTTTATCAATGTGTTTCAGACACACGACTATATTTTGCACATAAAAAAAAAACTGTGAACTTCAGACTCAAAGACATTAGAAAGTTTAACCAAGGGTGTACACCCCCGCCCAAACGCACACTTTATTCACTTCTACCTTTAAGTCTTTCTCCATGAGCCATCGGCTTGAAACAGTTACACCAATTTAGAGCTTTTATAACGTATATATGCTTTAACTGACCTTTTTTTGTTGTTGTTGTTGTTGTTGTCTTTAAAGTGTCAAATCCTATATTGACCAAGTTTAACAACTGTTCTCTGACTTCTAAAGTTGCGTTGACATCATTGGAAATCACACATATATTACAGATGCGAAAGGATGAGATTAATTTAAGAAACATGAGATTGTTTGTTTAAAAGGTCCAGCCTGAGCTTTAATGATATTGCTAGTGAATAAGTTGAAGAAAGATGTGTATTGTGTTTAGCGGTAAATCTTGGTAGTCTTACTGTACGACTGTACGCTTGAGACGGATGTTTAACCGGTTTTGCCATAATAAGATTTAAGCAATCACTAATACGTTCTGTATTTAATATCTGGTGCTTGTAAAACTCATTACAATGCCGAATTGACTTTTATTCTCTCGTTTGATATTGTTTATACCTGATAAGGTGCATGTTGTGTAATATTTGACATTTCTCGCTTGGACACTACTTGACTCGGGTTTTTACGGCGTAATGGTGAACGGTGAAATGAACGGCGTGTTTGCTGTGAGGACCTTCACCTTGAACGGAGGGATATTTTGCCTCGTCTTTAAACAAACTGCTTAAAAAATTGTTCACGGTTTTAAATTTTCTAATCAGGAACCTAAAACAGAACGGCCAGATTTTCCCCTCAGAACATGCTTGTTATTTATTCATCCATGTTTGTCAGCTGTCATGTTCGGTGAAAAGCCTGATTTCTTGCCGTCTTGCAGCGTTAATAAAGAATGGCTGGAAACAAACGCGTCTCCCCAAACTCATTTCATTCACGCTGATAATCGTTTTCCTTGTACGGCTTTGCCCCGAGTCGTTTACGGTAGCCGCTGTAATTAGAAATGTGTCGTCTTGCGATGTTTACCAGAACAGAAATGTCACTGATTATACACACAACACACAATGTAACCATAGCTAATTGGTTTTCTTATATTTTCCGAGGTAAGCATAACGTTACTAAGTCAGGCTAGCAAGAGATAATTGTGAACCCATTTTGCCTTGTACCCGGGCTGTATTTCAGTACAGTGGTGCAAAAGGTACTGTAAAAGGAGAGAGGTGACGCTTGACCACACATACTGTGCACACACTTACAGTATATTGTCCTACGTTATTTTTCTCAGTTGCTTATTGGAACAACCACCAGTTTCTTTGTCAATTATCTAAGGTATTAAAACAGATTATACAAGCAATTGAATACTGTAGCCAGATCCTCCTCGTCCCACCCCAACCCTGGTTTCCCCCAGTTTGGTCTCGTCAGCGACTAACTGCCCCATGATACAACAGCTAACAAATGTGTAGGATGACGCATTTCTTCATCACGGACAACATAAAATGTTGCGTTTTATTTTTAACACAGAAAAAATCAAGCGAATACTTTAATGCTAAATATACAGTGTGACAATTTTTATGTTGAGTTGCATATATTGGAAGCCTAGTGGTAAATCCAAGTAAAAAGGGCAGTAAATAGGAATCAAATCTAGTCAAGATTTCTGGACTGTTTTTGTATTGTCCTGGTCATGTCATTTATTGCCATTTGTACATGAATTGTCAGTCTTGTGCATTAGCCTTGCTAAAAATACACATCAGTCTGCTGGTTTTATATAATATAATATATAATATAATGTAATATAATATAATATAATGTGTCATTCATTTAAGCAACATCACCCAAGTGGGAGTGCTGTAGTACTGATTATCAGCACAGTCCTGATTTGGTGCAACCTGGTTTGCCGTAGAGATCACAGCATGACCTCGAGTGTGATATTGCTTTTATAAAACAGTTCAACAAACTCCGTTTATTATCATCAGAGTTTGATTTGTTTTATATAACAAGTTACTTTGCTCTTCGCAACTGGTGGAACTTGCAAACCGCGACTGGCAGTTAGTGTAATTAATGTGGTAAATGTACAGTAGTTTTAAATTCTTACTATGTAGTCAAAAGGTGAGTAGAATAAACCATGGGGGTGGTGGACATTCTTGGAAATGTTGTAAGTTTCTCTTTGTCGGCATTTAGTCCTTTTTAGAATAGCCTCAACTAACTGACTGTTCCTGGTTTAAATAGTGTTTAATACAAATAGTGTAAAGTACAGTGCAAAGCTAGTGCACTAGACAGGGTGTAGAATCCCTTGTTCCATGCACCATGCACATTAGTGTCCTTTGTCAGGGTGCAACACCTCTGAAGCAGAGCGATGCATATAGTTAAATGTCCCAGTGCCGTTATGCTCCATATCGGCACTTATGGAACGACTTTTGTCCTGTCAGGAGAAAAATGAACTATAGAGGCAAATCTAGTGGTAACACTTGCATGCACTGTAATTTTCTGCTAAGGTGATGAGAAGAAACCAAGTAGGTGGTGGACAGTCCTGTACTGTAAATCTTGTAAAATGCTAACTGGTTGTGCTACATCTGCTCTTGGTCTTGATTGATAGTTTGTAAAAAAAAGTATGTCCTCCTCACATGCCCAGATTTTGACAAGAAGTAAGACTTTCTTCCAGAAAACAACTTGTAAAATAAATAAAGGCTTTCTGGTTTTCTGAATTTGGGTTCGATTTCGACTTGAACGTGACCTCCTTTAAGACTCAATCTTGCCTCGATTATGGCTCGTCCTTATCATGGTCTTGTCTAGTTCCAATTATAGGCGCTTACTCTTCAGAAGAGAGTCCAATTTTACAGTGTAATTAATGATTTGCTATTGCTCCGTCTACTTGGAACAAGCAGTTATATGTACAGCCGGATTTAAATACAGTGTTGGCATGGCGATACGAGATGTAAAGCCATTATTATTATTTACACGAACATCTCTGGTGGGCAGACTTCTTGGCTTGAGTTTGCATGAAGCAGCAAATACAGTACCGGCTTTAGCTACAGTACAGTAGTTGGCAGATCAGCAAATATTATGATTCACAAAGACATGATGAAATGGTTTTTTGGTAAACGTAGCATTTAAAGCAGCAAATTTGCACAGACTAGGCAAACTCGTTTAACGTGGGAGGCTTGAGAGCAGTTTCACTTTCAACTCCAAGGAATGCCCGAAATAGCTCTTTTGTGAAGACGCAAGCTAGGAAACCTGTAGTTAAGCCTCTTCTGAACTGTCAAAGTGTTTGTTCAGCCGCTAAGACGAGGAATTCATCTGATTAGCTGCTTCATGCAAACTCGGGCCAAAATGTCTTCCCACGAGATTTATTTCTATATATAATAATAATAGTTTTACATCTTCTATTCCCATGACAGCACTTCATTTAAAAATTGTTGATGACGGTAAGAGATGAAGGACAAACCTGGTCGTCAGCAGGAACATTTTGCTTCAAGGTGTCAAACCTGATGCCTCACAGCTTCTCCGCTTTCACATCCTCTTCCTATTTTAATCAGGTTCTATCAAGGTATAGCCTCGTGCTGTTCCCTCAGGAGCTCAAAATAATTCGGACGCCATTTTGCCTCGGTTCCTTTCATAGCAAAGTGATCTCCGGGTCTTCCGTTCTTTGGAAGACTTTTTTTTTTTCTTCTCCCCCCCCCCTCCTCCTCCAGTGTCCCGTTTCCACATGGGTGCATTTAAATCTTTAAAGAGGACAGGACCGATGTCCTTCCTTACCTCAATTGGAAGTGAACCTTGGCACAAATTTGCACACGTCGAACTGGAAGAAAGGCGAAGAGCGGACCCTTGGAACAGGAGCGCTCATTAAAGATTCGCAAGGCGGGTTGAGGTGGAGGAGCAGTGAAACGGATGAAATATTGAGTGTGAACGCTATAAAGAGAACGGCTGTTTTAAGCGAATTGACGTAAAAACGGTACGAAGCCGAGCGGCTCGGGGGAAGCCATGATGATTATTAATTCTGTGACAAAAGAGAAAGATGTTCAGGCAGTTTTCAACCATGTTTGTGTGTCATGTACAAGTCGCGCTTCTCATTCGCGCGATAATTCGACTGTCGAGAAATTGTGCTTTGAGATTGAAGACCGTAGCAACCCGTGATTGATCGGCACCTCACCTGGCAGTGCTGGACATACAGTACCCATGTCCCTCTGTGCGAACTAAACACACTGATGTCAGACTGGGTTCATTTTGCTCTTAAATTATAAAGGTTAAGAAATAAAGCCTACAAAGGATACAAAGAACTGGGCTCAATTTGCAGTTTGCTTAATTGGGGCAACTTGAGAGCGGAAGACTGGCCTTCATGCGAGCATAGCTAATTAGTTCCCTTGTATTTTTCACGCCTTCGGGGACTGCCAAATGTCCTAAGGTGAGTGTAATGTTTCTACTAAGTCGAGCTGGCAGGAGATGTTGGTGAACTCGTGCACTGGAGTTAATTAAGCTGACACTTTAGCACGCTTTCAAATCTGCTGCTTAATTAAAGGCGGCACGCGAGCGTCTGCTGCCGGACTTCCACGCCGCTGTAATTACACAGGAATAGGAAGTCTCGGATTGTCATTGCTTGCAGCATTTCAGATTGTTTTGGCTGCTTATTGTTTGTGCTCGACTTCCACTACTCACTTGCCTTAACAGCACAGCACACGGATCGGGTTGGCAATCGAACCCGTGTTGTAGCAGTTTAAGCAAATCAAGTTACATATTCAAATGAAGTTTATAAGAATATGATTCGAATTTAGGAACAGGACGTTCCTGGAAAGCACTGCAGACGGATTCCCGGCTTTCTAAGAACAGCATAAGAAGAGGAACAATCAAGTGCCTCGTGCATCATTTTATATTCCAGTGATATTGAATTCTCAACTCTGATCATTTAAATGTTGTTGATTTAATATCCTACAGAATCAGCTCTGACTGTAGTTAGACTGATAGTAAATAACAGCCCAACAACGTCTTTTCTTCCTGAGAAAGGTTGAGAAAGGCACAGATTCCACCACCAATCCTCAGCACCTTCTATAGAGGAACCATCGAGAGAACATCCTGAGCAGCTGCATCACTGTCTGGTTTGGGAATTGTACCATATCGGACCGCAAGACCCTACAGCGGATAGTGAGGACAGCTGAGCAGATCATCGGGGTCTCTCTCCCCTCTATCGAAGACATCTAGTCCACACGCTGCATCCGCAAAGCCACCAGCATTGTGGCTGACCGGACACATCCATCACACTCACTCTTCACTCTACTGCCATCTGGAAAAAGGTACCGAAGCATTCGGGCACTCACATCCAGACTATGTAAGAGTTTTTACCCACAAGCCATCCGTCTCCTCAACACAAAGAGACTGGACTGATAAACACACACACACGCACACACAAATCACTAAAACAGACGAACTAAATAACATCCGGACTGAACTGATAAACACACATATGCACAATCACACTGATTTAATTTAATAAACACACCACCTTAATTTGTTCATACCCACCTATCTGAACTGCTCTTTGCAATATTTGCACAATATTTTATTTCACTTTGCGATTTGCACACAATATTTTTTTTTAACACAATGTAAATTGTTTACTTGCTGCTCTCTCCACTACCTCAACCCGTACCTCATCACTAAAAAGGTATTTCTTAACTGTAACGTGTTACGTTGTTGTGTCGTCATGTAGCTTTTCGTTTGCACATTTGCACGTGCACTTTGTTGTCTGCTGTCTTTGTTGTCTCTTTTTTGTATAGAAATTGATAGTTTTTTAGGTTAACTTAAAAATGTAAAAATCTGCGTTGTTAAATTTATGTTGTGTTGTTAATTTATGTCGTTGCATGTATGTAGCACCTTGGTCCTGGAGGAACGCTGTTTCGTTTAGTTTTTTTTTAGTGTACTCAACTGTATATGGTTGAAATGACAATAAAAGCCTACTTGACTTGACTTGAAATACTTATTATAGTACACTGGAGGTCAGCGGTGGCTCAGTGTGTTAAGCGTCCGAGTTACTTGTTGGAGGGTCGGCGGTTCAAGCCCCGGCTCCGCCAGGATGCCACTGTTGGGCCCTCTGTCTGATCCAAGGGTGCCATAGAAGTGCTAAAAAAAAAAAAAAAAAAAAACTGGGATATGCGAAGAATAAAGAATTTTACTGTACAGTGATGTAGATGTAACGCATAAAGGCTGGTTTCTGTGTGTAGAGTATCAACACCAGTGTTGGGTGTAAAGTAACGTGTTACTTGGATTACTTTTTTGATGTAACGAGTGATCTAACGCGTTGGGTCCACCATTCAAGTACTCATTTACTTAGTTACTGTTTCAAAAATGTAATCCGTTATTCAGACAATTTATGTAATTGTTATTCCCAATCCACTGGTGTGTGTGTGTGTGTGTGTGTGTGTGTGTGTGTGTGTGTGTGTGTGTGTGTGTGTGTGTGTGTCGTGTGTGTGTGTCCTGTGTGTGTGTGTGTGTTCTGTGTGTTTGTATGTGTGTGTGTGTGTGTGTGTGTGTGTGTGTGTGTGTGTGTGTGTGTGTATTTGAGAAAGTCGTCCTACAAGCCCCGCCCCCGATAACCCACCCCTTCTGTTATTCTTGCTGTTATACCTATGCGGTTTGACTATGTGAGGACCGACGCACGGAAACATGGAAACCTAATCACAGCGCCGAAACTCGCTGTGGATCATGATGAATTACGGTCACCGCGTGAAACCGCGTGGGTAAGATAGGGGTATTAGTAGTTAACAGGTTATGGGCCAAACTTGGCTGAGTGATGATGGTAGAATAATTATAAAGGCCTTGACTAAAGCAACATGCATGAGGAAGCACAAAGACGTTTTCATTTTCTGCAACAGAAAAAAAAAAATTACCTTAAAAAGTAACGTCCCCCCAACACTGATCATCACTCAAGGATGGAGGAAGCCCAACTGAAGTGTTTTTTTTTTCTTCTTTTTTTTTTTTTTTTAAAACATCATATACAATTGCCACAGTTTCAGTTAAAAAACTTAAACCTACATAAATAAAAAAAAAAAAAAGACTGCTAATCCTTTCGTGTGTGCTATTACCCGTTACTGCCTAGTGTCATATTTTTTTGGAAGGATTCAGTGATGTCATTTAGAGGTAAATCTGTAATAGATTTAGTGAAACCTTAAAGTCTTCGGGATTGAAGTGATTTAATACGGTAGCTTCAAGAGAGAAACAAAGCTTAGCTGGTGACTCTCACCAAAATGTAATTTGGTTAATAAGAAGAATATATATGTATAAATAGAGCCATGAGATGAGATTCAATTTACTTGTGATTGTATTGTTGCCGTGTTTCTTTATACCTTAGCATGTTTATTCCTTATGTACAGTAACATTCAATCAAGTTATGTATCTAATTACTCTGAGCTGATAATTACACTATATGGCCAAACGTTTCCTGACGTCTGACTTATCACACCCGTACTGTATGTGCATGTTGAACACCAGAACAGAATCCGATTCAGCCTGCCTTGCTGTTATAATATCCTCCACTCTGTGTTTATTTAGTCACCAGAAACCTTCCAGAGTGCTTTCCTTAGTGAATTCACCCGAGGATAGCTGGGGTGCACTCGGAGGTCTCGTTCATCCTAAAATGTGTTCAGTATGGGGGTCTACTCAAGTCGATCCACTCCAACCTTGTCAAACCGTGTCCTCATGGACCTTATCGTCACGCTGGAACATGTCTGACATACTGTATTATGCTGTTCAAAGCAAATCTAAACATCTGTTCCACATTATAAATTCAGTCCTGTAGCAGCAGCTGACCACTTAGTGTGTGTGTTCGAATGAAAAAATCTACTGCACTGTACATTTAGCAAGTTCTTGCAAAAACAGCCCACTTTTGTTGTAGTGACTATTTTGTAAGTGAAGTATTTTGAACTTGATTTGATTGATCGTACGACGTAATACTGATGACTAATTGAACTCGGGAAAGTTCCGTCTGTGTTTAAGGTTCCGTAAAAACTTTTACTTTGATGTCCGAGTCTTTTTTGTGTAACACGCTGTTGCTCTGGCTTTATATACAGTAACTGCTGTCTGATGGCACTTTGATCTGATCCACAGCCCCAATCATGAGCCAGCTTATGTTTGGATTGAGTCATAACTTTAATCACTGCAACTGATGAAAGTTATGACTGATTAAAGTTTGCCAAACCACATTAAAGTAAAAAAAGACTCATACAGGTCATGCAAAAGTGTTGAAAACAATGAAAATCTTTAACACCGTGTCGCTTCGTTAACGTGAATGTGATCTTGACCAGCCCTCCTTTTTCCTCCTTGCATTGTGCACTCCTGTGTTCCTGACCTCCCCAACTCGGAGGTAAATATTTCACATCGGGGAGGTTATTTCTAGCATGGTGAAGCCAGAGAATTGCCCACATTAGGTATACTCTGAAACATAATAATTATTTATTTACAGTATGTACTGTAGGACTCCCCTGTCCTGGGTTTTGCAATCACTTTTAGTTTTTTCTTTTAACTATTATAAATGCTAAACTGCTTTTAGATCTTTGTTTCAGTTGTTTCTGTGATGTAGTGAAATATAATTACAAGCACTTCATACGTTTCAAAGGCTTTTATCGACAATTAAATGACATTTATGCAAAGAGTCAGTATTTGCAGTGTTGGTCCTTCTTTTTCAGGACCTCTGCAATTCGACTGGGCTGCTCTCAATCAACTTCTGGGCCAAATCCTCACTGATAGCAACCCATTCTTTCATAATCACTTCTTGGAGTTTGTCAGAATTAGTGGGTTTTTGTTTGTCCACCTGCCTCTTGAGGATTGACCTCAAGTTCTCAATGGGATTAAGATCTGGGGAGTTTCCAGGCCATGGACCCAAAATTTCATGGTTTTGGTCCCCGAGCCACTTAGTTCTCACTTTTGCCTTATGGCACGGTGCTCCATCGTGCTGGAAAATGCATTGTTCTTCACCAAACTGTTGTTGGATTGTTGGAAGAAGTTGCTGTTGGAGGAGGTTTTGGTACCATTCTTTATTCATGGCTGTGTTTTTGGGATTTTTGGGCAAAATTGTGAGTGAGCCCACTCCCTTGGATGAGAAGCAACCCCACACATGAATGGTCTCAGGATGCTTTACTGTTGGCATGACACAGGACTGATGGTAGCGTCACCTTTTCTTCTCCGGACAAGCCTTTTTCCAGATGCCCCAAACAATCGGAAAGAGGCTTCATCCGAGAATATGACTTTGCCCCAGTCCTCAGCAGTCCATTCGCCATACTTTTTGCAGAAGATCAATCTGTCCCTGATGTTTTTTTTGAAGAGATGTGGCTTCTTTGCTGCCCTTCTTGACACCAGGCCATCTTCCAAAAGTCTTGGCCTCACTTTGCGTGCAGATGCGCTCACACCTGCCTGCTGCCATTCCTGAGCAGCTCTGCACTGGTGGCACTCCGATCCCGCAGCTGAATCCTCTTTAGGAGACGATCCTGCCGCTTGCTGGACTTTCTTGGACGCCCTGAAGCCTTCTTAACAAGAATTGAACCTCTTTCCTTGAAGTTCTTGATGATCCTATAAATTGTTGATTTAGGTGCAATCTTAGTAGCCACAATATTCTTGCCTGTGAAGGCATTTTTATGCAACGCAATGATGGCTGCACGCGTTTCTTTGCAGGTCACCATGGTTAACAATGAAGGAACAATGATTTCAAGCATCACCCTCCTTTTAACATGTCAAGTCTGCCATTCTAACCCAATCAGCCTGACATAATGATCTCCAGCCTTGTGCTCGTCAACATTCTCACCTGAGTTAACAAGACGATTACTGAAATGATCTCAGCAGGTTCTTTAATGACAGCAATGAAATGCAGTGGAAGGTTTTTTTCGGCATTCAGTTAATTTTCATGGCCAAGAAGGACTATGCAATTCATTTGATAACTTTCTGGAGTATATGCAAATTGCTATTATAAAACCTTCAGCAGCAACATTTCCAATATTTATGTAATTCTCAAAACTTTTGGCCACGACTGTACAGTACATACTGAATAATATTTTGCCTACAATATATCCTTATTGCCAATTTTGTGTTTAAAGATTTTGACTTCAGTGTCAATTACGCTTTAGCTTCCCCTCATTAAATCCTATATTTAAAAAAAAGTCATTATTGCAGTTGTTACTGAATGTAGTGAATAAACCGTGCTGTTATTCGATGGCCGCTCAAGTCAAACCGGAACTTGTGATGACATTTCTCATGAATGATGGCGTAAAAAAACCAAACAAAAGACTTCAAGCACAGTATGGTAATCAGCCTCAGGCAATCGTTAATGGTGAAAACACTTTAAAGAAATCCGTATATCAGGCATCGCCGATCCCAGTCAAGGTGGCTCAGAGCTCACTGAAGAACCTGCAGGAACGCCTGATTTTTAAAAATCGATGGATAACTTGTCGGGAACTTGTGAAATCTGTCTGTGTGAACTGTACACACAATCATTCCACAACATCACTTGCACATTACAGGAACTCTGGTGGAAATTATTGCCTCCCCCCCCATACAGTCCTGCCCTCACTCCAATCTATTCCCACATGTTCGCACTATTAAAGGAGTTCCTGGGAGGCCAGCGTCCCTGATGTAAATCCAGCAGTCCGATCATTTCTTCCCTGGTCGTATCCAAGCACTAGTGAAACGCTGGGTAAGTGCATTAGTGTAGTAGGGGATTATATAGAGAAATCAAGTTACTTAACTGTTGTTCTGTTATTCCGTGCAATCAAAAGTCTTGGTTTGCCTTGAACACACCTCATACTGTAGGATCCTAATCAGTGATTTGTGCCATAAAGCAGCGTATGAATGCAGTATTGATTAATTATTAACATGGCACATCTTGAAGTGTTTGATTCCTCTTAGAACATAAAAAACATTAGCAAGCTACAGTATATTTATTTGTTAATATAAATCTCCAATTATTTTTCAGCCACATCTTTTCTGTTACGGAAAACATATCGAGCAAGCCGTCTGACCAATCAGGTTCGAGAATTCAGCTGCGTTGTTGCGTAACGATCAGTAAACAGAAGCGTTATCTGCAGACATGTTGTGTAATTGAATGCTTCTTAGTCACTGTGTGATCTTTGGCCCAGGAACTGAATATCGTTACCAGGGTAGGTGAAAGTGATACTTTCTGCTTTTCCTGCACACACCTGATGGTCACCTGATGAGCTACAGGAACGCTACACAGAGACAAACCTTGGGAAAGGAAGCTGTGCTAAGGTTCACACACCGAATCCAATATCAGCGTGTTTGAATAATAATAATAAAAAAAAAAAAGCGAACTTGAGCAGGGCATCATTCATTTATGCTGATGTGTGTGTTGCAGGAGTTGGTTTCAGTCTTGCAGAAAATAAGTCATGAAATAAACAGACCACATCGATGATAGATGAAGAAAATGCGGATATAATTCATCCCCTGTACGCTTTCTGTTGCCAAGTGTGACTTTTTTTTTTTTATTCTTGCATTTTCTTATCACAGTGTGGATATGCATATGACATTTCATATCAGGATCAGGATTATATGTACTGGGAGGAAAATAGTTTTCTGAATAAATGCAAAATCAGGACGATTGGCTCTTTTTGAAATTTGATCGAAATTTTCCTTCTTGATGCAAATGCAGCTTTATGCAGGAAAAGAAGTGCAATTGAGATCACATCATTCTGCTTGCAGAGTTGGATTTGTCATAGCTTGTGACATTAATTCCTTATGATATGCAGCCTTCATCATAAATTATACACCACTACTGTGTGATGCCAATTTTACAGCCAAGTCACATGGTTCTGGTCGAGTCATCTAGTCGTGTTAAAACGCTCGGGAATGACTTTATATTGCTTTAGTGGTGAAACAACACGTTGTTGATGTGCATGTGATATACACTCTGAAATAAAAACATATAAAAAGCAATTATTTATTTGAGAATATAAGATGTCCTTTGTGTGCCAAATTTACAGAACAACAAATCAATACTAACCTGACCTGGGCAGATAAAAAAAAATGAACTAAACGTACTGAAAATCACATGTAAACAATTGTAAAAATTGTTTAAAAAAAAAAAAAATCCTAGCAAAAATTAAACAGTCGTCTTATTTTCTATACCGCTTTATCCTGTATACAGGGTCGCAGGGTGCCATCTATCCCAGGAGACGGATGGATGCGGTGCCAATCCATCACAGAGGACGCACACGAACACACACACTCATTCATACACTACAGGCAATTTGGGGAACGCCAGTTATCTTAATCTACATGCCATTAGACTGTGGGAGGAAACCGGAGTACCCGGATGAAAGCCACCAAGCACAGGGAGAACATGCACACAGTGACGGGAATCGAACCTGGCCAAGAATCAAACCCAGACCGTGGAGGTGCCAGGCAACAGTGCTAACCATTACACCACTGTGCCACCCTGCAACAACAGTACATTTTTTTGTGATTATGGTTACATTGATTGCGTAACCATAAACATGAAAATCACGTGAAATAAATGGCTTGCTTAAAGAAATATTTAAGGAATCAGAAATTTTTGGTGTAAAATCAAATATGAAACAAAATGAATTTTGAAAGTCATTTAAAAAGCCCATGTAAACCATTGATCATATGTAAGCATGTGAAAATAAGGAATTGTATCAAAATTATATGTGAAACCATGCAGTTCATTAAAAAAAAAAAGGAAACCAATGGATCATGTAAAGAAATATATATTAATAAAAATTAACTAGGTAGAAATTAAATGAATTAATCAGGCATAAAAATTTAATATGAAATTAAATGAACTGTAAAAATGCATTGGTTTTATAATTGCATGTAAAAAAACAAAACAAAACATGTATATAAGCATTATAGTACTAGCCAAAAGATTGGACACACCTTCTAATTTAATGTTTTTTGTTTAGCAATTTATTTTCTACATTCTAGAACAATACTAGAGATTTCAAAACTGTGAAATAACACATATTGAATTATGTAATTTAATAACAAATAAAAAACATCAAGCGCATGAAGACATGAAGACAATCCCAGGAAAACAAGAGGAGAAGTTCATTTAGGGTGACAACATCATATGAAGAATATTATTAAAATTATGTGAGACATTAATCAGGTATAAAAATTGGGTAAAAATTACATTAATTATATATATAAAAAAGAGATAATGTGGAAAAAATAAACATGAGAAAAAAGGGAACAAAATAAAAAAACAAATGTGAAACTCACGTAATATAAAAAAATGGAAATACATAGATCATGTGAAAAAATACATGAAAAGAAAGTGGAAAATTATTTTAATGTAAAAGAAATGTGAAAAAATGGGTAACGTTTAATATAAAAACTGATGAAAACAGTATAAAAAATGCACAATAGAAATCAATGTTAAAATTATATGAGACTAAATAAATCATGACATTTTTCTTTTTCACATGTAAAAATCACACAGGAAAATCATATGAGAATCATATGAATCGTTGAATCCTGGAAATGAACTGTACACTGTATAAAAGAATACAAGAAACAATATTCAGTAAGAAAATGTATTAGCGAACTTCCTGTGATGCAGCATTACTCTAAATATTCCTGATATGATCACACTGTAAGCAAATGATGAGGAAATGAAGATTAAGCCTTAAATGAATAAAAAATTTAAAATGCACCAGTTTTTCCGCTTTTCCTATTCTTGCTGTCTATAAATAGCTTCTACACTCCTCTGTGTAAGTAAGTTACCAGCGCGGGTCATCTGTGTTAGAAGCCTGAGTGTGTCTCTCTCTGTAACGTGTCTCTGCTCTGAGCTTCCATTAAAGTATTAGACTACAGCGGGCAGTGGTGTATCACTCAGACTGGGAGCTAATCCTCTCCTCTACCTCTGTACACTGCAAAGCATTTGCACAATTTCAACACTCTAATTGAAATTGAAACTAAGTGAAGTAATTAAGCGGAGAGAAAATGCATTCATGAAATTTCATGCACGTTGGAATCCATAATGGAGAAATGACCCATGAGGTCTCCGCCATTTCCTTTACGGTTGTTATTGTTATTATGAATAGTTAAGTTTTGACAAGCCACTACCAAGTCCTACATTTAATCTGTTTTTAACATTGAAATATTTACAGACACTCTTTTCTGGATGGACATTTTTATCCCATTATACATCTGAACGGTTGAGTGGTCGTTGTTGGACCTTCTGACCCAACACCTTGATGTGAATTTACTTTATACATGGCATAGGTTTCTGTAGGGTTTGATCAAGCGCATCCTTGGGATGTTTACAGACATCCCAGTTTATGCCTTATTTCACATTATACTTCCTTTTCTGACTCAGTTAATACTGTCCTCTATGTTTCCTCTATTCATTTTCTTTTTTTTTTGTTTTTTTGTTTGGATTTTTCCCCGATTTTCTCCCTAATTTAGTCGTGTCCAATTCCTCCCCGTCACTAGGGGGCTCCCACATTAAGGCTACTACTACCACTCAGCCGGGAGGGCCGAAGACTATCACGTGTTTCCTCCGAACGCTTTACCCACTGCGCCACTCGGAGGCCCTCCTCTATTCATTTTCAAGCAAAAACCCAACTTTTGCAGGTAGTGATCATTTTTGTCACTCACTCCTGAGATGGTGATGCCTACCATGAGCTTCCTTATCAAAAGAAACATGTTTTAACACTGTGGTGTATCACACTTGAAAGGAAGCGCTATCCGCCCCCTTCAGCATACACAGCGTGGTCAGAGGTGCCCACGATTGGGTGTTTCTCTGGTTGACGAATGAGCGACAGAATGCCTCTGCGACCCGCTCATAGCTTCCATTAAAGTATAGAGCTCGGCTTATTTTGCTGCAGATGTGCATTTGAGCTTCAGATCTTTGGATGATTGGGTGATTGATGCATTTCTGTTCAAACAGGTCTAGCAGAACACATTTGATTGGACTAGATGTTATCTCAACGAACCAGGCTAATAAATACAAGAATGCATTAATAAATATTCACCCATCTATTATCTACTGTATATACTGTACAAACACTGGGGTGCTCACACGCATTTATAGGTTATACATTATGGGCAATTTGGGAAAATCACTCAAAGTACACCTTATGTCTTTGGACCATGGGAATAAACCAAAGTACCTGGAAGATACCCACCAAACGTGGAGAGAACATGCCAACTCCAAGCAAACCAATGGAGAGACGTTGGATTGGCCAACACAGTTGTAACTGTTCCTCTATATCTTGGTTTAGTTCTGGTGGCAACTTAGCCATGTTGTGTCTATTCCTCCGGATACTCAGGTTTCCTCCCCCAATGCATAGACATTCAGATTCAGTTTGTGTGAATGTTGACCGGAGGTTCTACCACGGTTGTACAAATGGGAATAACGGTTTGACCAATGGGAATAAACCCAATGCTCACCACTGGCCTAGTTGGACTACAGAGATGTATCCTAGATGGATGGATGAATAGATATATCTGTTGACTGTTTTCGGCCAATGATGCGAATGGCAGCCCATCCAATAGCTTCATCTGGAATTTCCTTAGGGATCAGTAAATGATCTATCTATACATACAAGATAATTTCCATCACAAGTAATGCATTTGTGCCATCACTGAACCCAACTCTTGTTTAACTCTTGAAATTAAAATCTCCTGCTATGCTATAGAACATTTATGGATATGACAACCCTAACAAGAGAACATGCACAAGAAACTTCAAGAAGGAGAAACCAGTATTGAAGACAAACCACAGTGTGGGAGACCAATAGCTGTGGATTTTGGGTTGGGTTCAATGATGGCGCAAATGCATGGCTTGTGATGGACACTATGTTGAGTAGTACCTCCGAAGAGTGGAAGGATTACTCTGCCAACGAGTGCAAATTGAATAGTGAAAACCCTGGGAATAAGTGCAATAGTGTGGCAGGGAATTATTTTGAGAAATAAAGGGAGATCCTCTTCATAAAATAAGAAGAAAAGACTCAAAAGTCGCCCTGGTGAGTAGAAATTTATTCTGGTATTAGAAGAATAAAACAGAGTGTTCTTCATAGTCGACTCAGACGTCACTTAACATCGAACTCTATGTCTTCTTTATATGAGCTGTGAGCTAGAGAGGGGTGCTCTGACCTTGAAAAGATTTATCCATGTACACTTCCTGAACCATATAAGTAGAACTTTATGTGTTATACAAAAATGCTTTTCTTTCTCATTTATGGTCAATGGTGCTGAAAGTGAGTCTGCGCCAATCCGTACTTCTAATCGACAGTAGAACGTCTCTTACACGGTGCAGTGAAAATCCTTCACATTTCCTGAAGGCATGCTGAGAGCTGGGTAAGGTTAAGTGAAGAGCTTTAGAGTGAAAGGCGGGCATGTATAACGGCTGTGTTTATACACAGTGGAGGGTAGTTGACAGGATAATCCATCTTTTGCTGGAAAACAGGATTTTTTTTTATTATGGAAAAAATCAGTAGTAGTAGGAGCAATTACTCCTTACAATATCAGGTACTAATGGAGTGTCAGGTGTTGGATCTTGACATTAACAATGCATGTTAGCATGTGTTACCCTGAAATCCGATGAATTTATTTATGTTCTTCTGGTTCAAGCAGGAGCTTGGGTTACTCTCAGGTTATCTTCTTGTGCCAGTGTAAGGTTTCCTCCAGATTCACCATGTTCAAGAAAGAGCACCCTAAGTGTGAATGAGTTTATCCCTTCTCCATATCCATTTCCACTCTAATCAAGATAATTCAGTGAGCGAACGAATCAGTTCAATCTGAAAGACAATAAAAAATTTAGTGGAAAATGAATTTTTCAATAACCAAATTTTTCCTATCAGACGTAGCTCTTTAGACCGGAGCTGAACCTAATGTAGCTACCACAGAACTCTAATCGCCTCCACTTAATTTCCAGGCAAACTGTACGGTATGTGTAAACCGAGTGGAAAAAGTTGTTTACTTCAGTTGTTGCAAACTGGAATTTCAGAAGCCTTTAGGCAATCCCAGTTTCTCTAACCAAACCTCAACTTGAAACAATTGCTACCTGCCATTTTCCCAAAACCTAAAATAGTCATTTGGTTTAGTGGTTAGGACTGTTGCCTCACACCTCCAGGATTGGGGTTTGACTCGCGCCTCATGTTCCTGGAGTTTGCATGTGGGGTTTCGTCCAGGTACTTTGGTCCAAAGACATGAAGTCTAGGTTGATTGGTGTGTACTGTTTGTGTGTGTGTGTGTGTGTGTGTGTGCACTTGTGCCTTGTGATAGGTTGGCACCCCATCCAGGGTGTACCCCTTCTTCTCCATCCTTGCCATCGACTTCACATCCCTGCAACCCCACGCAGGATAAGGTGTATAGGTGATGGATGGATGTCTTTTGGTGCACATTTTTCCATTTTATAAAAATGTTTGTAATCTTACACAGATATACAGTGAGGTGGCACAGTGGTGTAGTGGTGAACACTGTCGCCTTGCACCTCTAGGGTCTGGGTTTGATTCCCGCTTTGGGTCTCTGTGTATGCAGTTTGAATGTTCTCCCCATGCTTGGTAGGTTTCCTCCGGGTACTCCGGTTTCCTCCTACAGTCTAAAGACATGCCAAATTGCTCGTAGTGTGAGTGTGTGTACAGTATGTGTGTGTACCTTGTGATGGATCAGCACCTCATCCAGGGTGTACCCCGCCTCGTCCTGTATACAGGATAAAGCAATATAGACGATGAGTGGGTGAGTGAGATATACAGTGCCGTGAAAAAGTATTTGCCCCCTTCTGATTTTTTTAAAAATTTTGTCACACTTAAATGATTGTGATCATCAAACAAATTGTAATATTACACAAATAACTCCTAAGACCTGTGACCTGGATGACTTAATGAAACCATTAGAAAATCCTGAAAGAGATGTCCATCCATGAGTTTGTAACTTCAAGCTCAAACGCACCATCAAGTCCACCTCTGAATGGCTTTTAAAAAAAGGTTGTTCATGCTCGGGAAAAAAAAAAAAAAAAAAAAACCCTAATGTGGCTGAATTAGAACAAATCTGCGAAGAAGGGTGGGTCAAAATTCCTCCACAGCAAGGAGAAATTTTGACCCACTCTTCCCCCAGAATTAAAACCAGCTATTAGGTTTAAGGGGGCAATTACTTTTTCTCATGGGGCCAGGCAGGTTTGGACAGCTTTTTTCCCCCTTAATAAATGAAATCATTGTTTTAAAAAAAACTGCATTTTTATATTTACCGGGGTTATCTTTGTGTAATATTAAAATTTGTTTGATGATCTGAATCATTTATTCATTATTCATTCATTATTATTGACAATTATGCAAAAAAAAACACATACAATCCAGATACAAACACTTTCTCACAGCGCTGTAATTCTACATTTTCTAATGGAACTTAAAGGTGCCAAAGGCTTTTTTTTTTTTTTCATTTTTTTTTTTTTTTTACTGTGGTTAGCTGTCACGCCTCAGTACACCTGAGCACTCGGTAACTGCACTACTGTCGACTTCTGCGCTTCACCTCTCCTCCCTTTGACTCAGAGCTCCTACAGGGACGGTGTAAAACTCTGTCGAGGGCTTTATCGATTCTTTCTAACTGCACGTAAGGAAATGTGCCGGATGGGACACCCTGCGTGTCACTGCGACACTGTGAAGAGGAGGCTCTCAAAGTGAGAGAGAGAGTGTGTGTGTGTGTGTATGTGTGTGTGTGTGGACTGACGCTGCTTTGAGAGAGAGAGAGAGTGGCAGCTTGTGAAGCGAGAAGAAAAAAGAGATGTCTCTCTAGCTGAGAATGAAGGCGTGAATGCCTTCGGGTTTAAAATGCAACCCTGAAGGAGCGTTTATAGGGATATAAAAAAAAAAAAAAAGAAAGAAAGGACAAAGCGAGAGAGGAGGGGTCAGATAGACTTCTTTTTTTGTGTGAGGTTTATCTTTATGTGTCAGCACGGGTGCTTAAAGTCTCACACAGACAGCAGTGGATGGCGAAAGCCTGGTCCATTATGTCCGGTATGGAAGTGAAAGAGGAAGAGAAGTGCTAGGCTGCTTCGTAGCATCGCTTATAAAAAAATCCAATACGACTCGCAAATGATGCTCATCAAACTTTGAATGATAAAAAAAACGATTAAACCATAACGCTACAACATTTTATATTTTAATGGTTGAATAACAATGTTAAACAAAATCGACTTTTTAGATAGGAACTATATATAAGGTATGCTGTTTTGTCAAGCTACTGCTTTCCAAAGCAACTGCCTAAATTATTCTGCACTGTGTGTGTGTGTGTGTGTGTGTGTGTGTGTGTGTGTGTGTTTATCAGTTACTTTGGTTCGCGTTACGCATTTTTACGTTAGCACAACCTGATCTAAAATGCATGGAGCTTGCATGGAGAAAAGTAATAAAAGTTCCCTCTGAGTCCTCCTTCTCAGTCCACCAGGGTGTTCGCGTGTGCTTTCTCCTGCGAGTGTGTAGGTCTGACACTTCCCAGCAGCTGTGGGTGTGCGCTAGCAAGACCTCTGTGTGCATTTATTCCGAAGCACTGAATACGATCAGGCCCTCATTCTCCCTCGTCTTTCTGGCACCGGTCGCTGAACGCCGTCACGAAACGCGCATGGAAATCTTTGTGCTCGTTCGGATGAATAGCATCGTTGTAATCCCGAAGAACATTCTATAAACCTACACACGCTGCGTGCTGCATCGAAGGTGGGAGAGGGATTGAGGCTAGCGTCTTGTTACCACTGCAGCGCTGGTGAATTATTTGACTTTTCTCTAACCGTAGTTCTGGATGCACGGCAAATCACATGTTTATACTGTATAAACTCACTCATTTTAATAGGTTATTGTGTCGGTTGTTTTTATTTATTTATTTTTTTCCAGCTAAACGTGCACAGCTCCATGCTGGAAAGTTAAGGTGCTTCTTAGTACAGTACATAGTGCTTCTTTTTACTTACTGTAGATGGATTGTAGAGGAAATTCTAAAATTCCTGTATAAAGCAAAGCAGTATAAAACTCAGTCATCGTCTATACCACTTAATCCTGTATACAGGGTTGTGAGGGGCCTGGAGCCTATCCCATGAGGAGGGCTACATTCACACACTGTGGGCACACATTTGGGAATGCCAATTTGTATAATCTGCATGTCTTTGGGCTGTGGGAGGAAACCCACCAAGCACGAGGAGAACATGCAAACTCCATACCCACACACACACACACACACACACACACACACACACACACACACACCACGAGGTGGGAATCGAACCCGGACCCTGGAGGTTCAAGGTGGCGGCTCTAACCACTAAGCCACCATGTCGCCGCAGTATGAAACACACTACTCCAAAAATGTTAAATAAAATTTCAGATCCTTCACTTCTTGGAGTTCTGAATACTTGTGTGGTTCCGAGATTCTATTTTTTTTATTTATTTATTTATTTTTTTACATTTGTTTCTAAAGATTGTTCTAACCTGGGTGAAGTAAACAGCTAAGAGACTGTAGGAGAAAACCTGAGACCTCAGGGGTGGACATACTGTAGGTAGGCCAATCCATACCAACAGTAGCCTGAGGTCGAGCCCGGGATGCACCACCATTAATTACAACCTAATATTTTATACCACCTGTAGCAGAAATTTCTGCCGATCTGAAACCATTTGTCTGTTTTTGTATTTCTGAGATTTTTCAGTATGTTCACAGGTTTACTTTAGTTGTTTCCGCAAAATGTAATAAACCTTCCAGCAACTGGATTATCTAAGAAACTTCAGAATCTGTTGGTTTTATAAGAGTGCTGTCTATTGAAAGAAAAAAAAAAAGAATATATCATCATGAAACAAACAAAGCAAAAGATTTTTGTTATACTAAAATCTACAGGTAGAACCAAAAGTCCAATAAATAAATAAATATATATATATATATATATATATATATATATATATATATATAAAACAATAGAAGATGGAGTAGAACCAGGAACCAGACGTAACACTGCTTGACCTTTTCCTTTAAGGTCATCTAAAGTCAGCAGTCTATCAAAATCGACCCACAATCGTTGCACTAAAGGAGGAACACACCTCTACATGGAACATCATCAGTCGTCATATACGAGAGGCGTTCAAGTCAAACTGGGACTTTTCATTGGGCAGAATAAAGAACACAGTCATGAGAATAAAAACTCCATCATAAAAACTAAACTCCACTAATGCACTTATCCCAGCACATCACGAGTGCTTGGATTCCATCAAGTTAAGACGTTTTTCTCAGTACACCAGAGACCCGCTTCACATCTGAAACTCTGGCCTCCCAGGAACTCCTTTACTGAACTGGAGTGGGATTGGAACTGTATACAGTGGATGTGGCATTAACCCCCAGGCCGAGATCCTGTAACGTGAATGATAACGTGTGTGTACGCTTCCCGCAGACAGACTCGTTTGAATGTCAAGGATCGGACGTTCCACTTGCTGACCGTTCATACGAACGTATATATATATATATATATATATTTTTTTTTTTTACGCCTTCATTCACGAGGAATTTCATCACAGGGGTCACCTGGACGGCGCTCGTAATTCATACGAAAAGGGACTGAAATAGGATGCGTGCTCGCTACTGCAGTAAACAAATGCACCGCTGGTGTTCACTTCAAATCACATCCCATATTTACTCCTCAAGCTGTCCCTCCTGGCCTCGGGTGCCAGATCGACGCGACAGCGTCGAACCTCGTGGAATGAATAAACAGTAAACCTGCCGGCGTTGGGAGATTAAATCGCAACGCTACAGTGCCGCTGCTCCGCAGGCCTACTTGAGTCTTCATCCATTATCCATCGACTCAATGAGGCTTAAGAGGGGAGGAGATGCCAAAACCTGACATGATGATGAAACAGATACAGAGATCAGTGTGACACATGGGTCATAGCCCACTTCGCACTCAATGGAGTCCATATTGATTTCAAAACCAGATCCGCTCGGCCAAGCGGTCACGTCAGGCTAAAGTTGCCTCCCCGCGACACGTGTTACCTATAAAGTAAATGAATATGTACACAGTAGCTTTGCACCTTTACTCCACAATCCACTGCATGTACTATTATAGAAAGTATCTATAATAAAAAATAAACATGATTTCTACGATATATTGTATACACAGGAAAGCCAGAGTCGTCCGACCCGTCATGCATTATTTCCAACGGAGAGAAATAAAAGAGCTCAGGCTATTGGAAACTGGAAATGTATGCGCAGGATTTAAGGTGCGCACGCACACACACGCGACTGACGTGTATATAATAGACACGCCGGCGATACATTCCGAAAACAAATCACGACTCATCTGGATGTCGCTCTCGAGTTACTAAGCTGCCTGTAGCAGTGGATTAACTGACGCGTGCGAAGCTTCACAATGCTCCTGTCAAGCCAGTGCTCAGGAAACAGTCTTCCTTTCATTCTGTTCGAGGGGAAGTGAGGAACAATGCAATAAACTCTATGATGTTAATAAGCGTTCATACAGTATACCGTACATATGAGAGAAAAAGGAATTATTTTATTATCCCTTTCTATTTTTATTCATTTACTGTATTTTCACCTGCAGCTCGGACAGGCGTTGCAGTAGCGGACAGGTTTATACAGTACAGTATGCATGCCTTCGTTCTTGTGCTTTATTGTTTCCGTAGTCACTTTAATTTGCTGATCCACAAAAAGGTGGAGTTCTAGCTTTTCACTGATGAGATGTTTATTTATTTATTTGGAGTCTCCAGCATCAGGAGCCCTTAAAACCAAGAGCATTTTAGCTATTATTGGTCTTACTTTATTTATTTATTTTTAATAAACATTCAGTATACAGTATATAGGACTCAGGATTGTGCAGTATAGATAGATACATCCTTTTTAGAGCACATCCCCGAAAATGAGATGAACTGAATTTTATTTCATTTTAACCAATTATACAAACATGGCCGAGCAAAAAGTGTAAAAATGGTTCTCACAGTCAAAGGAAAAGCTCAGATACACATGCTCATGTTTTTTTCTGGTTGTTTTTATTTTTTTTCTAGCACTCAAATAATAATAATAATAATAATAATCATAATAATTATCATAATAATAATCATAATAATAATCATAATAATATGCTTATTTTGCCCTTTGAGTTCTACATATTTGCAACATCATTCTCATATTCCGATAGTGATGTAAAAAAGTTGATTCTTTTTAAAGGTAATGATAAATTTCGTTCTACTTGACAAGTTCTGAAAACCCAAATGCACAGTTACATAGTTACATAAGCCTCCCCATTAACACACACCAACAAGCCTTCCATATAAGCATATCTCTATCTATCTATCTATCTATCTATCTATCTATCTATATATATATAAATAACTTTAATCTGACAAAAGTAATAATTTTTAAAAATTCTATGAATGTTAACCAATGAAAGTCAAACATTGCTTTTCAACCATGCTTCAACAGAATTATTTAAAAAAATAAACTCATGGAACAGGCCTGGACAAAAATGATGGTACCCCTAGAAAATACTGAAAATAATGTGACCAAAGGGACATGTTAATTCAAGGTGTGTCCACTAATTAGCATCACAGGTGTCTACAATCTTGTAATCAGTCAGTGGGCCTATATATAGGGCTCCAGGTAGTCACTGTGTTGTTTGGTGACATGGTATGTACCACACTCAACATGGACCAGAGGAAGCGAAGGAAAGAGTTGTCTCAGGAGATTCAAAAGAAAATTATAGACAAGCATGTTAAAGGTAAAGGCTATAAGACCATTTCCAAGCAGTTAGATGTTCCTGTGACTACAGTTGCACATATTATTCAGAAATTTAAGATCCATGGGACTGTAGCCAACCTCCCTGGACGTGGCCGCACGAGGAACATTCATGACAAATCAAAGAGACGGATAATCCCAATGGTAACAAAAGAACCCCAAAAGACTTCTAAACAGATCCAAGGTGAACTTCATGCTCAAGGAACATCAGTGTCAGATCGCACCATCCGTCGTTGTTTCAGCCAAAGTGGACTACATGGGAGACGACCAAGGAGGACACCATTGTTGAAAACAAATCACAAAAAAAAGCCAGACTGGAATATGCCAAACTACATGTTGACAAGCCACAAAGCTTCTGGGAGAATGTCCTATGGACAGGTGAGACAAAAATTTAACTTTTTGCCAAGGCGCATCAGCTCTATGTTCACAGACGGAAAAATGAAGCATATGAAGAAAAGAACACTGTCCCTACTGTGAAACATGGAGGAGGCTCTGTTATGTTCTGGGGCTGCTTTGCTGCATCTGGCACAGGGTGTCTTGAATCTGTGCAGGGTACAATGAAATCTCAAGACTATCAAGGGATTCTAGAGAGAAATGTGCTGGCCTGTGTCAGAAAGCTGGGTCTCAGTCGCAGGTCATGGGTCTTGCAACAGGACAGTGACCCAAAACACAGCTAAAAACACCCAAGAATGGCTAAGAGGAAAACATTGGACTATTCTAAAGTGGCCTTCTATGAGCCCTGACCTCAATCCTATTGAGCATCTTTGGAAGGAGCTGAAACATGCTGTCTGGAAAAGGCCCCCTTCAAACCGGAAACAACTGGAGCAGCTTGCTCATGAGGAGTGGGCCAAAATACCTGCAGAGAGGCGCAGAAGTCTCATTGACAGTAACAGGAATCGTTTGATTGCAGTGATTGCCTCAAAAGGTTGTGCAACAAACCATTAAGTTAGGGGTACTATTAAGTTAGGGGTACATGTATATATACATGTGTGTATATATATATACACACACACACACAATACATACACACACAGTACAGACCAAACATTTGGACACACCTTCTCATTCAAAGAGTTTGAATTTGTATTATGGCAAGAAAAGAGCAGCTAAGTGAAGAAAAAGCGAGTGGCCATCATTACTTGAAGAAATGAAGGTCAGTCAGATCCTACTGTAACACAATGGACCAGAGACACTGGGAAAAAAACAAGGCTACTACAAATTCACTAAATACTGTATAACACAAGAATTTAAAGAATCTAAATGTATTCAAATGCTGAGAGTTCCTCAACCTCAGCTTCATCATTTGAGTTGATATTCAGTCTAGATGTCTCAGACGTCTCCAGGAACTTCATTGAAAAATTTCTTGGAAATCTAGTGTGACTGCATGAGCTTTGCAAATCAAGGAATAGTTTATAGTAGAGTACTGTAGTTACAGTACACTACTATAGTAGCTATATACAGTACAGACCAAAAGTTTGGACACACCTTCTCATTTAAGGAGGTCGAATTTGTATTATGGAAAAAAAAAGCAAGAAAAAAACGAGCGGCCATGATTACTTGAAGAAATGAAGGTCAGTCAGTCCGAAAAATTGGGAAAACTTTGAAAGTGTCCCCAAGTGCAGTGACAAAAACCATCAAGCGCTACAAAGAAACTGGCCCACATGCGGACCGTCCCAGGAAAGGAAGACAGAGAGTCGCCTCTGCTGCGGAGGAGAAGTTCATCCGAGTCACCAGCCTCAGAAATCGCAGGTTAACAGCAGCTCAGATCAGAGAGCAGGTCAATGGCACACAGAGTTCTAGCAGCAGACACGTCTCTAGAACAACTGTTAAGAGGAGACTGTGTGAATCAGGCCTTCATGCTAGAATATCTGCTAGGAAACCACCGCTAAGGACAGGCAGCAAGCAGAAGAGACGCGTTTGGGCTGAAGAACACAATAAAGAAAACTCTTGGAATGAGAAGGTGTGTGTATATATAAAATAATTTTATAAATAATTATGTACCATGATGGGCAGCTGTTCTGGAATAGTTCTTGCACGAACAGTATTGTTGTCAAGTGCATTTGCAAAACCCATCAAGCACCATGATGAAACTGTCTCTCATGAAGACCTTCCCAGGAAAGCAAGACTAAGACAGAGGAGATCTTTATGATTTTCCTGTATAAATCGTTAGTTGTTACAATAAAAACATTTCAGTTAAATATATCATATAGGAGACACACACGGTGATATTTGAGACGTTTATAGGATTTGCAGGAAGTGTGCAATAATTGTTTAAACAAAATTAGGCAGGTGCATAAATTTGGGCACCACAAATAAGAAATGAACTCAATATTTAGCAGATCCTCCATTTGCAGAACTAACAGCCTTTAAACGCTTCCTATTAGCTTCCAACGAGATTCTGGATCATGGTTGAAGGTATTTTGAACCGTTCCTCTTTACAAAACATCTCTAGTTCATTCAGGTTTGATGGCTTCCAAGCATGGACAGCTCTCTTTAACTCACACCACAGATATTCAATTACATTCAGGGCTGGGGACTGAGATGGCCATTCCAGGACGTTGTACTTGTTCCTGTGCATGAACGCCTTAGTAGATTTTGAGCAGCGTTTACGGTCGTTGTCTTTTTGAAAAATCCAGCCTTGGCGCAGCTTCAGCTTTGTCACTGTACCCTGGACATCGGTCTTGAGAGACCCCCATGTTGCTACTCTTGAAACTTACAATCGCCCCCTTAAATACTCTTTCTCATAATCGGGTTCACCTGTGTATGGAGGTCAGGGGTCACTGAGCTTACCAAGCCAATTCGTTCTAAAGGTCTTGGAATCAATAAAATGACAACAGTGAGCAAATTTATGTACCCTGGACAAAAATCATGAAGATTAACAAGGCTGCCCAAACTTACGCATCCCACTGTACATACATACATACATACAATACACCCATGCAGGTGTTTAACCTCTCCGTCAAAGGAAGAGCGGTCCTGTCAAGCCCTAATGCGTGCGTTTCATTTAGAATTAAAAATGCATGAGACTTTTCTTCAACTATTTCTTCATACACCAATGAAAACAGGCGTACTGTACGAAAGAGCACCCATGATCAATCTCACACACCTCTAACCTCTGACAGGGGTCTCTGGAGATGAAGGAACAGACAGCATCTCGCTCTCTCTCTCTCTCTCTCTCACATTCACGATCTCCTCGCTCTCCCTCCACCTCGCTGATCTCAGCTCGTCTGCTTTGCCCTCATCCAACATCGATGC